>ML776911.1:179729-200174 GCA_009831015.1 Picea engelmannii | reverse complement strand
TGAGTTGAGGAGCAGTGCGGTCTACGGCTGGGAGGTTCGTGGAAGGCCTACATTTGGTTGGTGGATTTCTCCACTGTCACAAGATAAGTGTTTAATTATATTTTTACCACATTTTATCATGACTGTACTGGATCTGTTATCATATTTTCCGCGGTGTAAATGAATTTTTGTTGAAATCTATGGATTGTCTAATTATAACAGTAACTATATGTTTATTCTGAGAATTAAAATGTATCTCTTTGTTGCTACGCATGTGATTATACAATTCTGTATGTTTTATGTAAAAGTCCATGTACAGATTGGTTAGTGGGAGGTTTGAAAGCCTCGGTAGTGAAAAGTGACACTACACTTTCCCATGAAACTCATCAATCATGGGTATTGAGTACCAGTTCTTGATGGTCTTCTTATTCAATTCCTTGTAGTCGATACACATTCTCATTGTGACATCCTTATTCTTTACCAATACTGTTGAAGAAGCGAAGGGACTAGAGCTAGGCCTGATGTGCCCCATCTCCAATAACTCTTCTATGGCCTTTTGTATCTCATCCTTAAACTTCTTTGGAAGCATGTATGATATGGTGATCATGGGCATTACACCCTCCTCTAACTCAATGACATGCTCAAATCCCCTATCAGGCGGTCTCCCTACTGGTAATGGCCCGAACAATTTTTCATGTTTCCCAATTATCTCTTGTATGTCCACATGATAATGTTGATGGTCCTCAGGATGGATTTTGCGTAGTGATCAAACATTTCTTTGTGTGAGCCACATCCACGTGTCTAAAAATTCCCTCCATACATTTGTTTGACATGATCCTAGGAACTCCAATGAACATACCTCTTAGAAAAACCCTCCAACCTTCCTTGTCCCTGAACTCCATCCTCATCTTTTGATAGTTCATGTGGATATCTCCCAGGGAGTATATCCTTTGGACACCTAATACCATATGAGTGTCTACTAAATCAACAACATAAACGTCATCGTTCAACATGTAGTTTCCCAATGTCACATTCAATCCCTTGATCCTTTGAGTACATGTCATGTTGTACCCATATGCTACTACCACATTGAAACCCTTGAAATCCTCTACAGGGATGTGTCTCCTAGTGACAAGTGCTACATCAATGAAGTTGTGGGTGGCCCCACCATTTATTAATGTTGTAACTCTTTACCCTTGCAAAATTCCTCTAATCCTAAAGGTGTAATACTTGGGAACTAATGAAAGTATGGAAATGGTCAATTTCTTGAAACCTTCCTGCAATTGTGCCTACGTTGTAACCTCAGGGTGTGATGGATCTGACTCACTACTTTTTTGCCCACTATCCTATGCATGAACTACCTCGTCTTTGTAGTCATTCTCCTCATCAGAAAGTACCTCTATGTAGTGTACCTTCCCTTTTCCCATGCATCGGTGACCCACCTCCCATGGTTCTTTGCAGTTAAAGGAAATTTTATTCCTCATTATCTCCCTCCGTGTTTCCTCATCCACCCTATCCTTCCCTGTCCATGGCTTCTCGAGAAACTTCATCTCCTTACCCCCTAAGGAATGAATGGTTTTGTTGGTACGTTCTTGGAGGTTGTACCCCTCTTATCATGGGTCCTCATGATGGCATCTTGCAATGTGGTTGGCCTAAATCCCTTTACCCGTCTTCTCAAGGGATCAGCTAGAAACTCTGTGAATAGCATCACCAACCGCTGCTAAAAATTGTTTGTCACCATGACTACCATCCTCTGAAAATACATGATGTACCCATCTGGTATACATGTCTATCTCAATTGTGCCAACTCCTTGAAGTGTATTTCAAGATCCTTCTTGTCAAACCTATCCATAAAAATTTGAGTGAATCCCACATATGAAGTGATGATGGTGTGATCTAATGTCACTAGCCGATGGTACCACCACTCATGAGCTTCACCCTCCAAGTGAAGGGTGGAAAATTTGATTGTATCTATCTCTGTCATTGGGTTAAGTTGGAAGTAGGTTTCCAAATTCTACACCCATGCTCTGGTCATTCCTTTGGTGAAACCATCAAAATATGGGATAGTCAACCTACCCACCTTCCACATGAGATCAAAGTTCTGTTGGTTATGAATTGCTTTGTTCCACTCCCTAGTCATGTTCCTCTGGTTGAGTTTGTATAAGTCCTGATAGGACAAGGTCTCCCAGATATCTTCCTCTAACGCCTTATACTCCCTGTAGGTGAAGGTAACATCAGTCTCTTGATCTGGATGCTTATGTGTTCTTGTAGGATGCTCTACAAGGAACTATGGTAATAGGGGCCTATGAATCATGATGCTCCCACTATGAGCTGGGGTATGGGTATTGCTACCCTCTGCATGAGTCCTACCTCCTTTATAGATACCCTCTAAATGGTTCCCATTGGAACCCCCATGGTTTTGATTCATCTAGGTGATGGTAATGGATTGTGTTAGGAACTGCATGAATTGTTGTTGCTCATTGGTCATATGTTGCTTCCCCTTGACTAAGGCCTCTAGTAGTTGTAAAGTCCTGTCCTCACCATGGTCCCCCATGTTTCCTTCTTTCTTTGACTTTGGTTGGCTTATTTCTCCTTCTGGTGACTCTGGCAAGGGTTGTCCTCCATGCCCTCTTCTTTTAGGAATCAATGCAGTCACAGGGTGGCAAGATCACCATCTCTGATACCACTGTAAAATACTCAAGTGGGTTGTGCTAGAATATTATGAAATTTAAAGTGTTTTATGATTTACAATTATGTCGAACAGTTTGCATTCACCCGCCCTTAAGCAGAATTCTCGGTAGACTATTTTCAACAAACATTTGCAAGTATTTCCATGGCATGATTTATCTCATTAAACAAATGCCATGAAAATCAAGTATAGATCAAATGGAAGAGATCACATTAGAATATTTAATATGGATAGAAACACCAATGCAACAATAAAGTCTCTAGAGGTTGTTATATCAGCTACACTACTTAAATCAACACACGATAATAAGTCAAACCTGAGAATGATTCCAATAACCCTCCAAAATTTTTGCCCACTGCTAGACTACACTCCAAATAGTTTTTTGCCTCCTCTAGTCTCCTCTACTATGTTGCTACGAAAATTTACCCACCTTATTTTCTCGATTCCTATGAGCCCACGATTTCTCTCTCTGTCCTCGACCTATAGAATGCCCCTATAGACCTCCAATCGCCTTTGCACAACAGATGAGGGTCACAGACCTCCCGTAAACCCTTGGTTTGGGCTCCTAGATCTATGGCTCAGTCAATGAGGCCCACAACCTTCTTTGAGTTCGTGTGGTGCCTCCAAGGGGATATGACCCTACTCTAGTGCCTTTATGGCACTCTATAACCCACGATCCAATAGATATGGAAGGCTTGCAGCCCTCCTAAACCTCTCAATGATTTTCCTAGGTACCACAACCTCCACCAAGTGCCACTCGTTGCTACAAATACCTCCACGACTTGAAAAATAATAAATCGACCCTCTCAATATTCTCTATCAATATTCCAAGGAGATTGATTCTCTTCCAAGTTAAATACAATACCATAAATTGGAACTCCAATGGGAATCCTATATGAATTCCCCTCCTGTCTATCTAGGGTGGGTGTGTCACCACTGAAACAAGACCAAGAGTGGAAAGGTTTTGAAAAACACCTGATGGAAACATTATCTCCAAGGGAACTCAATCAATATATCAAATCATAATGTTAAGGTGAAGGGCTACCCCTACTTTTATTCTTCCTCTAAGCCCTCTAGATCTTTCTTCTTTTTTTACCAAATCAAACCTTACCCTTATTTATCCTTTTAAAATTAATTTTAAATGTTTAAGTGAATAATAATTTACCTTTTTATATAATGTCACTTTATGAACATAACATCTCCCCCCCCCCAAGTGACACTAAATAAATCCCCTTGACTCCCTTTTTTCTATTGACTATAACCTATGAGAGTCGTATAGACTACTAAGTCATCCTCTGTTATGATCCATTGGAAGGGGACGTTATACTTCCACTCTTTAGCATTGGATTTGTTCCATAGTTGGGTGGAGCATCTAGGAGTGGTATTTTGAGAGAATAACAGAGGAGGAAAATATTTTTTACTAGCCATACAAGACACGATGTTAAAGGAAACTCCACAATGGGTGCCTCTTTCTTTGTATTTGCATTTCCATAATTGAAGAAAAGAGAGAAGAGCATAGGCCTCACCTTCTAGCTGGGTTTTCTCCTGTATTGGGTTTCCCGAGATATATCTTGTGTTCCTTTGTGTGTGCATGGTGTGTTATTTTGCTCATTTCTTTCATTTTCGTATTTCATTTATTTCATAAATTCAAGAAAAGATAGTAATTAATTAATCTGGGATCTAAGGAAAATTAGTTTTCATAATATAATATTTGAGAATATTATAAGATCTTTTGTGACAAACTATTCCAATGGAATATCCATGACAGTTTATAGATCATATATAATATTATATTAACGTATATTATTTTAAAGTGTCTAATATCATATTTTAGTTCAATTGCAACTCATTTCTTGGGTTGGAAGAAAGAGAAGTTCAAACATATAATATTAGTGACCTTAATTGAGAAGGGATTCATTAAAATTCAAGGGTGTATCCTATTACTCGAGATTTCCAAGTGTAAAAAATATAATGAGTTTCACTGCTTAGTCTGCAAAAGTGTACATACCCTACCATCCTCTAGGTTTGAATCTATGACCTAAAAATAGGAAAAACATGTTCTTAACCATTATGCCCACTTAATTCTATGTATTTCACCCAATAAGTTTATGCCCTATTTTCTTTCTATCATATGATTAATATGTTGGGAGTTGATATAGTTATATGCAATGTAAATTTAGTATATATTGCCTACTTGATACACAACTTCGTTTTTTTTTTTTTAATTTGATGCTCTCCTTTGTCTTCTAGCGGTTTTATATTTCATTTTATTTTATTGGAGAGACATTAATATAGCATGTTTGGTTTTTATTGATTTATTGGGGATTCATTAAGAGATGATCTCCACATTAGTATAATTTCACTATTTTTTTTATTCTAAACTTTGTTTTTAAATGGAAACATTTTAATTCATTTCTTGTTCCAAACAATATGAAAATTTTCCTTTGGCCCAAGACATATTGTATCATCATCAACAAGCTTTGAATCTATGAGTAGGGAAAAAATACAGTGTATAAACAACCACTAACAACATGATTTTTTCTAAACAATATGAATATTTCCCAATGATCCAAAATGATTTATATTTGGCATATGAACAAAGTGCAATAACATTAACAAGCTTTCAATCCACTAGTAGGGAAAATATACTATGGATAAAAAAACTATTAATGGTGTGAAATAAAAATAATACAGAGAGATTTTTGTAACATGAAAGGTGAAAATACCATGAAAATGAGCATTACCTCTAATGTTATCATTACAACTACAATGTTTCATGGTCCTGGAGTTGTGATTCTAATACATTATTCAACTTACTTCCTATACCATAAATATGCATCTTTGTTTTGCACATATAGTCTTATTAGTGATTTATCAAATGAATCATAACCTAGATCCATCCCAACAATCAATCTATCAAATCAAATACCTATTACAGATCAAGATTTATTAAAAAGATCCATCTAACTTTTAATTTCAGATACTTAAAAAACAAATCCAAAACCTCCCTTGTCAAGCTTCTTCTCTACTTCAAAATTGGAAGCAACCACTCTCATAATTCCATACTTGTTTTCCCAAAGGGTTTGGACCCATTGGTGAGGAGCAAAGAGATTTTTACTAGTGGATAAGGTTAAGTTCATGTGAAGGTTGTTCTTGGAAACATGGGATTACCTTGAGGTAGTGATCGAACATGTGGTTGCACCTAGAGAGATTATATTAAATGATCTCATCACTATGCACATATAAGTGGATTAAATCCCACCCCCATGTCAGGAGATAGACTTGAGATCTCACCCCTAAAATTCAAGATTTCATGGGTTCGATTCTCTCAAGATTAAATTCTTGGAACTTAGAGACTAATGGTTTACCCAATTTACCATATGTGGATCATTGGGGAATACTTGAAGGGTTTATAGTATTGTTATGTGTATTTATGAAACATTATGGTATTTGTATCATTTGTTTGGATATTAATTTTATAAAAATTATAAAAGGTTTAATATATATTGTTTAATTTTACTTTAGATTATGAATGTAAAAAATATAAAAAAAATTCTTACAATTTTATTTAGCTAAATGTTATTTTGTTTTATAGAATATAAAAATTATATTGAAAATTTTAATATTAGTTATGTTTTATGATTTACTTTGTGTATTTTGTATTTATATTGAAGGAATAATTCATACTTGTGATAATTATATGGTGGCATTATAATAAGTGAAAATGAATATAATGCACAAAGGTGTACTTATGAATTGAAGATGGAGACAAAGAGAGAAGTTAGGGATGATGATATCATGAAGATCACTTGAGATATTTATGGATATACTCATAGATGATATTGTGGAGATAGTTATGGAGATGGTTGAACAAACACTCCTATTATGACATGGTTGTTATGGTCAACTATTCTTATATAAGGGACTTCATTGTACTCTATTGTATCATGAGAGAATGCTAGATTAATACAATGTGATCATTCAAGTATATTGTTTTTGTTATGGTCTGATTTTTGTGTTAATGTATTTGTGTTTGTTGCGCCATTTACCAACATATATTTATATTGAAAATGTGTTTTTCATTATTTAATTCTACTACATCACATTTAATAAAAATCATTAATCTGTATTTTTTTTTAAATGACAATTTATTAATATTTAAGAATATAAATGTTAAGAATTAGAGAGAGCGAGACAAGACAAGAAATGGTGGAAAAGGATTTATGCCATTCTATATTACACATTGAATTGATCTCATGATTTTAATTTATAGTACATAGATAGGACCACTTATTGGTGTTGTCATAATCAATGGATCATGACAACACCTCATCAACAGATAATGTTTACAATTCATACCAATGTGGTATCAGAGCTTGTGATTATCTAGGGACTCACGGTCTAACATTCCCCCCCTTATAGAGATCATGGATCCCTTAAAAAGAGTTATCTATGGTCTATAAAATCACAACAAAATTGGCATCTCGAGACTCCCCTTCTCCTCAACAAATCCATAAGAAAATATTACCTTCCAGTTGAGAAATCCTTTGTAAAATGTATGTAATTTTCTATGCAAAAACTACTTTTCTTTATCAAATGGTAGACGCATATACGGTATGGTTTGAAGCCATTATTCACATTAACTGTGGTATTATTTTTCCATTGTGGTTCACACAAGTTTTTTCTGACACTAGGGTATTTCAAGATCTTCATCTCACAGTGCATTCACGCTCAACTTAGCACCTTAACATCAAGATCTTACACCATTTTTTTTTCATATCAAAACTCTCATGGACCACTACCATAGATGAGCTACCAGGCCCTTAAGACCAAAGGGGATTTGTACCATGTTAAGAATTAGAGCAAGCGAGACAAGACAAGAATTGGAGGAAAAGACTTTATGTCATTTTATATTACACATTAAATTGATCTCATGATCTGAATTTACAGTACATAGATAGGACCACTTCTATATCTAGATCTAGATCTCACTGACAACCCATCAGTGGATCATGGCAACACCTCATAAATAGATAAGGTTTACAACTCATATCAATGTGGTCTCAGAATTTGTGATTGTCTATAAACTCATAGTCTAACAATAAAATCAACACTTTATATATTTATATGAACTTAATTTTTATGAACTAAAAATTTACATTTGTATTTTTTTATCAACTAAAAATTAACACTCACGTGAATGTAAATTGAAAGAAGATATTATGTGCAGAAGATGATTAGGGTTGAATATTTTCAGCGAGAGGAGAGTGATCTGAAATCGAATATGGTTTATTGGTTTACTAGAGGCTAACAGACAAGCATTTTTTCTAATTGCTACACAATACAAGTTAGAAGTTGATTTTCTATCCTTCAAGCTTAGGTTCATTTTTATCTTGAGTAACCATCATCACAATGATCATTTTGCAGAAATAAAACAACAACAAAACATCTCATGGTAAATATAGAGTTCGATTCTCACTACTTCCAATATATAGTCCAATCCCAATCCTTTTAGAATCGTCGTGTCTTTTAGCATCGGGGTTCATTCATCCATGGTTTATTCATAGGCTCACACATTGTATGTGGTATTTTTTCCAAGATGTATGCACAAGCATGGGGGGAAATAGAAAGCTACGTCTCACATAGTCTACATATTTATTTCCAAATATTTCTCAACTACTATGAACTGTATAGATTGCAGGACTTATGAAGACATTGTGAATAAGTTTTATGAGCATATTTGGTGGGTTATAGAATGATGGATTGGATTGGGGTTTTCAGAGGGTTTAGGATTTACGATCTAGAGTTTTCACACTAGGAGTCTATAACTGCAAGATAATGGAAGAAGACCTCATTGGTTTCACAGACGACCCACTAGAGGACCAACAAATCTTATCCAATCAAGTGGATAATCCTTCTAGTATTGAATCCCCCACAATATGACCCATGACAACATGGACTAGTCCTTTGGAGGAAGACATGGTCGTAATTTTGGATGAGTTATCAAAGGCTTATGTTGATAGTCATATCTCTAAATTGTCACCCCAGTGTGGTGATTTTTTGGCTAGAGTCACATCAACCCTACCTGGCATTCAAGAACGATATAAATCAAAGTTAGGTAAGTACATATTTGAAGATATTGTGTTGGGTATGTGTTATATTCTTTGCAAGATTGTGGATCCCCTTATTAGGGGTTTTGGGGGTGGAGCCCCCGAAAAAAAATTGGAGGGTTTATTTGCCAAAGTTTTTGGTGGTCTTTCACCTTTGGCAGGGGCAATTTTTCTCCTTTCACAGTTTAGTGCAACATGGTATTTCATCCCATGGTTTTATAATTTCTATTAAGGAATTAATGTTATAATCTAATCTGGGTCAATGGATTAAGGGATTTTTGGATGTTGTGGGATCCTATATATTATATTGTAAACAATGAAGGTGAATTATGAATAGAATTAGAGGTGTGGCTCTAAACCAGGTTGTTGGTTTTCCTGGTTGGGTTTCCAGGGTAAATCTTTGTGTATATGTATGATTGCAATTGTTTTATTTTATATGTTAATAATCTATATGCATTGCATTAATGTAAAAGGTTTACAACTTACATTCGGTATCAGAGCAGTTATTGGCTCTAGGGAGGGTGCCTTTGTGGCTAAAGGTTTGGCTCGAGTCTGTGATAAACCTTTTTACAGTGGGAGCTCTATGGTATTGATTCTTGTGGTGAAAATAAATGGTGAGAAGTTCAAAAATAGAGATCAAAAAAAGTTAATGGGCAAAGTTTTAAGCATTGGAATCTCAAGATGGAAGATATTTTGGTAGACAAAGATCAATGGGTTGTTGTAGATCCAGGTACTACACCTACATGAATGTGAACAAAAGACTAAAAAAATTTGGATTGAAGGAAAAGAGCACAATATGGTTGTGTCTCTCAGATTCAATATTACTGAATGTGTTAGGGGAAGCTACAACCAAGGCATTATAGAATAATTTAGGGGCTTTGTATCGGTCTAAGTGCTTGGTAAACAAACTTTTATTATGGGAGAATTTGTACAACATGAGCATGAAAGATGGAGACTCGATAACGGAGCATATGAATGCCTTCAATATTGTGGTACGTTAGTTATTTTCTATTGATATTAAGATTTCTGAGGAATATAAGTGTATCAGTTTATTGTTCTCTTTACTACACTCGTGGGATAGTCTGGTTGTGGACATAGGCAGTAATGCAACTACTTTAAGTTTCGATGATGTAGTCTCATCCTTGTTGTCAAAGGAGAATGAGGCAAAAAAATAAAGAAATATAGAGCATAGATTCCTTATTTGTAAGAGGATGTTCCCGGGAAAGAAATAAAATTAAGTTCTCAAGTGTGAGATCTAAATCTATAGGAAGATATAAATCTCCATGAAAATTCATAAAGGTATGTTGGAGATGTGGAAAATAATGGCATTACAAGAAACAATGTAGATCCAAAAGTGTTGAGAGAGGTAATGGATTTGATGATTCCCCATCTAAAGAATAAAAAACCTTTGCAGATGGAGGGGATGTGTACTTGGATTTTTCAAGCACACATGCAAATCATGAGGTATGGTTGGTCGACTCAGGTGCATATTTTCATATGACTCCTCATAGGGAGTGGTTTTGTGAGTGTGAAAGGTATGATGGGGGTGATTTTTTCCTATGAGGTGACTCAACAACCAAAATCGTAGGACGAGGAAAATTCAAGTTCAAGCTCATGGATGGTTGTATTAGAACACTCCCTGGTGTTTTACGCATCTCATGATTAGCCAGGAATTTGATTCATGTAAGCAATATGGAAAATGCAAGTGTAAAAATAGTGATTGAAAAGGAAACATGCAAGATTCTTCAAGGAGAAATGGTGTTTTCGAGGGGAGTTTGGATTGGAACTATGTATAAGCTACTGGGAAGCACCATTACTGATGGGTTAAACAGTTTTCTTGTTCCTAAGATTGGATTTGAAGAAGAAAAAACTCTTGCAACCTCTGGAGAAAAGACTGTGTTGTGGCACCAAAGACTGAGTCATATTGGAGAGAAGGGGATTTGAGTACTACATGGTAAAGGTATGGTTGAAGGTATGTCGAATTCCTCTCTAGATCTTGATTTCTATGAAATTTTCTTGTATGGGAAGAAAAAATGGGTAAGATTCTCCTCTTGTGCTACGAGGGAAGACAAAATTTTACACTTGGTGCACAATGATGTGTTTGAACCTAAGAAAATTTCATCACTAGGTAAATTTGTGTACTATGTCTCATTTATAGATGAATTCTTGAGGAATAAATGGATTTGTTTTCTCAAGAAGAAATCCAAAATATTTGACAAATTTAAAGAGTTTAAGGCTCTTGTGGAAAATCAAACAGAGAAGAAAATTAAGGTGTTGAGGATAGATGATGGTGGAGAATTCTACGGTAATGAATTCAAGGAATTATGTAAGAATTGTGGTATAGAAAGGAAGAATAATACTTCATACATACCTCAACATAATGGAGTTGAAGAAAATATGAACAAGACACTGATAAAAAGAGAAAGGAGCATGATCAGTGGTGTCGGGTTGGGATAGGAATTTTCGGTAGAGGAAGTGGACACTGCATGTTACCTAGTAAATTGATCACCCTCATCAACATTAGATGACATGACTCCACACGAGGTATGGACTAGTAAGAAACCCTCTCTGACAATCTGAGGGTTGTGGGTTGTGATGCTTATGTACACGTTCCAAAGGAAAACAGGGGTAAGTTGAATGATAAAAAGTATGAAAAGGGTATCTGTATTGGCTATAAAGATGGTCTAAAAGGTTATAAGTTTTGAAACCCAAAATCTAAGAAGGTAGTGTATAGACGAGATGTGGTATTTAGAGAAATCAAATATGTTCTCAAATATGAAGTCCTACCGAGGGAGGAAGCACCAAAGAAAATAGATTTTGAATTGAAGGATAATGAAATAGACTCTACAGAAGAAAAGGAATTAGAAGAAGAAGAACCTCATACTCCAATATTGAGGTGATTGGTTCAGGAAAGAAGACAACTAGAAAGTTATACTCCACCTAATTTCCGTTCAAATTTTTCTTTGTTAATTATTGATGATGATCCTAAAACAGTTAGGGAGGTAGTGGATTCATAGGATGACAAACTCTGGAAAAAGGACATGGTTGAATAAATGACATCCTTTGACAAGAATGATGCTTGGGATCTATTGGAGTTGTCGACTAGAAGAAATCCCATTGGTAGAAAATGGGTGTTTAAGAAGAAGTTAAATACAGAAGGCAACGTGGAGAAATACAAAGCTCAGTTACTAGAAAAAGGTTATCCCCAGGTAGAGGGAATTGAATTTGGTGAAATTTTTCTCATGTTGCTAAGTTAACTTTTATTAGATTTATTTTATCTATTGTTGTTTCTTTTTATTTTGAATTAGAATAGATGGATGTGAAGACAACATTCCTACATGGGGCTCTGAAAGAAGATATCTACATGAAGCAGTCAAAAGGATTTGCAGTGAAGGGAAAGAAAGAATTGTTATGCAAGATGAAAAATTCCATGTATGGGTTAAAGAAATCACCAAGGATGTGGCATAAAAATTTTGATACTTGTGTATTTAGACTTGTCTTCACAAGAAGCAAAGTTTATCACTATGTGTATTTCAAATTTGTAGGTGATCATCTTATTTATTTGGTATTGTATGTGTATGATATGTTGTTGATAGGAAACAACAGGAAAATTGTCCAGGACATGAAAAATCAGTTGTCCTTTAAATTTGACATGAAATATCTTGGTGCTGAAAATTTTATTTTTGGCATTGAAATTAAAAGAAATCAAGCAAATAGGAAAATCTAGTTGAACTAGAGAAAATATGTTGAGTCAATATTACAAAGGTTTTATATGCAAGAATTTAAATCTATCAAGGTTATGATTCCTATAGGTGTAAAGTTGTTCGTAGATCAGTGTTCGGAGACACGGGAAGAGGAAGAGGACATGTCACATGTTTCATATGCTAGTGCGGTTGGCAGTTTAATGTATGCAATGATATGTATTGGATCAAGAATTGCACATGCAGTGGGCATTTTGTGCAGGTATATGTCAAAACCATGGAAGGATCATTGGGTAGCAGTAAAGAGGGTTTTCAAGTCTTTGTGTGGCACTAATACTTATGGATTTTGTTACCAAGGAAGACCAGGATTTGATAGAGTGTTGGACATACATGGCTTTATTGATTAAAACTAGGTTGGATATCTAGATCGTAGAATATTTACAAGTGTGTATGTGTTTAACCTATTTGGAGGATCAATTAGTTGGATGAGCAAAAGACATACTATAGTGGCACTCTCAACTACTGAATCTGAATACATGGTAGCCACTCATGCAAGCAAGGAAGCACTATGGCTAGAGATATTGTGTTCAGGTTTTGGGTTGGTACAACAAGATTTAAGGACAAATTGTCATAGTCAGAGTGCAATCTTCCTAGTGAGGAACCCAACTTATCACTCTAATACAAAGAATATTGAATATCAGTATCAGTTTTTCAGAGACATAGTTGAAGAGAATTAGAAGGTGCTACTGGCGAAGGTGGAAACTTTGGAGAATGTTTTAGATTCATTAACAAAGACTGTGAGCATTGAGAAGTTCTCTTGGTGTAGAGGATCAATGGGCATTTATGCCCTGGATTTTTTATCATGAAAGGCTTTGAACCTTGTATGCAAAGAAAAAACAAGTGGTAGAATGTTGGGTATGTGTTATATTCTTTGTACGATTATGGGTCCCCCTACTAGGGGTTTCAGGGGTTTATTCACCAAATTTTTGGGCAGTCTTTCACCTTTGGCGAGGGTGGTTTTTGCCTTTGGCAGTTTAGTGGTGCATGGATTTCAGCCCATGGTTTTCTATTTTTGGTTAAGGAACTAGGGTTATAATCTAATCTAGGTCAATGGAATAAGGGGTTTTTGGATGTCATGGGATCCTATATATTGTATTGTAAACAATGAAGTTAGATTATGAATAGAATTACATGTGTAGCTCTAAAACAAGTTGATGGTTTTCTTGACTGAGTTTCTAGGGTAAATATATGTGTATATGTGTGATTGCAATCTTTTTTCTTTTCTGTGTTAAAAATTTGTGTGTGCATTGCATTAATGTAAAAGGTTTAAAACTTACAATTTCTAGCTAAGGGGATTTTTCTCTGCATGTGAAACCATTAGAGCCTTTAAATTTGACAAAATGGAATTTACCCCATGCATTCACTCTAAATAATCTAATACCATTCGATTTGATGTCTAGTTTTCTCAACCCTAAGTTTGGTGGAAGGAATAATGATGAAGGATTTATCGAGGATCAAGGCTTCATTGGTAACATGCTAACTGATGACCTCATGAGCAACATATCCTCCTCTAATCCTATGGATCTATAATAGGAAGGCTTGGGGCTGATAGGACTAGGGAACCCTCAAAAATGAAGGAAATGCATTAAATGTAATCCAGAATCCATTAATTTTCAACTTAGTGGAAATATTAAGCTACATGAGATCATGGCGTTGGAGGACTCTTCACAATTCAGTCATTTTTCAAGCAAAAGAATGGGAGGGGACTCTATAAGAACTTGGTTGGCAGAAAATTTAGGTTCCTTGCTTGGATACATGCCATGAAGTATGGTCCTTGTGAAGGGTTGGCTAGTTTGGACATTAAGGACCATAGAGGATGCAAAAGCGATCTTCTAAGATAGGTGGAAGTGGGGTTTGTAGGAATTATATCTTAAGAAATGGCATCTAGACATCAATGCCCCTTCAACCCACCTTGAATTCACTCTAATTTGGGTAAGGATGCTAGGGCTCCCCTTGATTTTGTGGTCTAAGGAATTATTTAAAGAAATTGGAAATTATATATGTCTCTTCTATGAATTGAATACCTCGTTCCATGACTCTGGCTATATGGGGATGGCTAGGATTCATGCGAGACTTTCCCTATTCAAACGTTTGGAAAATTCCATAATAATTTGAAAGGGCCCTACAATTTTCTACGAATCCCTTGACTATCAAGGGATCCCTTTTAAATTTGGTTGATTTCATAAATATGGGCATGGCTAAGGATTTATCTCTTTGGTTCAAAAGGAAAGTTTGGGTATGTAAAGCTACCAAAAGCACAAAAGACTCATCCCAATCTCCCCTGAAGAAGGATCCCTCTTAGGATTCTCATAAAACTTCCTCTGAAGGAATTTTGGCATCGACTACATCAGAAAAGGATATAAAATCCCTAAAACAAGAGCATTCCTCGGGACATTTTCAAATGTCCAACCACTAGATTGTCTCGAGTAAGCGATATTCACCTCCTCCCCCTAAATCTGAAAATTCTTCCGGCCACTTTCTATTTGGGTTTTAGGAGGTAGTACTTGAGAAAAAATCCTCAAATTTACCTAGTGATTTATTTCCCATCCTTTCAGGTATCCTTATCCCCCAACCCCTTCCTCTCATTCCTTTGGATGGATTGGGAAGGGCCTCCTGTGTCGATCCCAAGCCTCTAGGTTTTATTGTCCCCTCCCTTGAGAAGATTTTGGGCCTAGAATCACTTAGTGATTCCCAAACCTTTGAGGAAACCAAATACAATCTCAAACCTAGGAGCATTGGATTAGGTATTTTCTCAGGATGGATTGAGGGAGGATTGGGACACCTAGAAGAGAAAGTCTCTAAACCAGTATAGAGAGGAAAAAAATAATTCCTTTCTCTGGCACAAAAGAAAGCATATTCTAAAGTTAGAAATGGAAAACAACAATGATTGATTGGGTCCCTTAAACAAAATGTTCCTAGGGATGTTTCCAAATGATCTTCCTAACCCTAAATTGTAGAGGATTGGCCAATTCCTGAAAGAAATTGGCTATAAAAAGGTTAATTGAGATTCATAATCCCCCTATCATTTTCTTACAAGAACTGATGACATATAGGGAGAAGGTAATTCAATATTTATCCAAGCTCTTAGGCAGGTAGGATTTTAGCTTTATTAGTGCTTTAGGAAGATCTAGGGGAAATGTAATAGGGTGGAAGATACAATTATTCTCATATTCTAAATCTTGGCCTTTTACATTAGGGTTGGGGAATTCTCTCCTTTCTCTAGATCTTGGGAAAGAAATTTATTTCTTGAATATTTATGGTACTTACTCTGAGAGGAAGGAATACTGGGAAAAAGGGCTAGTGGTGGTTGGAGGATATTTTAATTTCTCCCTTGGTGTATCAGATATTTTTGGGCCAGCGACCCAGGTGGATAGTCTATATGATTTCTTCATAAGAAATTTGGAAAGGGTGGGTCTACTAGACATAGAATCGATAAAAATATCCTTGACTTGGACCAATAGGAGGACATGTAAGGAAATAATAGAAAAGAATTTAGATCAATTTCTGGTTTTGGAAGATTTCCTTGAAAAGGCACTCAAAATACGACAATGGGTTTCCTCATGAAAAGAATATGATCATAATATAATGATCTTAGAGGTGGCACTTGACCAAGGGAAGCCACCCATCCCTTTCAAGATGAACCTGGAATGGCTAAAGAACTAAAACTTTGTGAAAAACATCAAAGATTATTGGAAACCCTTTAATGACTCTCTTAATGATTCAACGCCCATCCAATTCCACCAAAACTTGAAAAAGGTCAAACATGTAGCAATATTATGGCCTAGGGAGAAAAAAGAAAAGGATGATAGAATGTTAAATGAGGTTGAAGAGCTTTTACCTCCAGCTACACCAAGGATGGATTTGGATTTTTGACAGAAAATAAAAAATATAAGATAAGTCCACTTGAAAAAAGAAGAAGAAAAATACTTCTAGATAGAGAGAAATAATGACACTTGATAATCAAGGTAATTTGGCTTCAGACGAGAGATGATAACACAAAAAATTTCTACAAATTTTCCAACTATAGGAAAAACATAAGTTTATCTACAAGATTGAAAAATATGATGGATCTTCGGAAACTCACTTCCCTAAAATCATTTCTTAAGGGGTAAAGTATTTTCAGTCCTTATTCAAATATGACTCCGAAGCTACCATTGCAACAATTATCTAGTTATCTAGCTTCTTCAATAGATTTTTTGAACCAAAGGATAATCAATACCTTCTAGAGAAGGTGGGAAAGAAGGGATCCTCAAAACCCTCCAAAGCTTCCAAAAGAACAAAATCCATGGAACCGATGACATCCCTATTGAATTATTTCTTATTTGTTATGATTTTATTGAAGAAGATCTTAAAATAGTAATGGAGGCTTCAAGATCCATCAGAAGAACTTTGGCAACCTTCTATACCACCTTTATAACAATTCTATCCTAAGGTTCATAATTCTTCTTGCTACGAAAACTTTTTCCCTATTTCCCTGTCCAATTGCATTTACAAAATAATCTCAAAGATTATCTCAAGAATAGTGAAAGAGGTTCTTTATCACAATATCTCCCCTAAGTAGTCTGGTTTCCTGTAAGGGAAACAAATCCATGAGGCGATGGGGGTTTCCCAAGAAGGCCTCCACTCTATAAAGACCAATAATTTAAGGGTGATGACTGTAAAAGTAGACCTCTCCAAATATTTCAATAAAGTGAGTCAGCTCTTCTTAAGGATAATCCTCATCCACCCAGGTTTCATTCATCTATTTGTTATGTGAGTCATGAGCTACATCAGTTTAGTCTCATTTTCTATTCTTATTAACAGAGCTCTCCTATGGTGGTAGACTAATTCTAGTTAAATCAATCCTCAAGGCTATCCCAGTTTACTGGATGTCCATCTCCTTGATTTTGAAAGGTGTCCTAGATCGGATTAGACAATTATGTTATTGCTTCATTTGGTTTGGAGAAAGAGAGAAGAAAGGAATGAATATGGTCTCCTAGAGGAAAATTGGAATTCCAAAAGGTCAAGGAGGATGGGGTCTCGAGAATATATTCAAGTTCTCAAAGGCACTTGCCTCAAAAAAACTTTGGAGGCTTCTACAAGGTGCTGGTCTATAGTTGTAGGTCATAAAGGACAAATATCTAGCCCCAAACTCCATTGTGGACTTGGTAAGGATCCCCATCAAAAAATCGTTGAATGCCTCAATCATTTGAAAAATAACTACTTCGACTTTCCCCTTGATAGGAAAGTAGTTGGTATGGTTTGTTGGAAAGTGAGAAAAGTTCAAGTAGGAATGGACCCATGGATTGGAATCAAATACTCCTACAAGTTGTTAGATCCCCTCATGCGGGATCTTAGGTTTAGAGGATACCACACTCTAAGGCATATAGAAAAGGTAACCTTTGCAACCAATTGACAATACCAATGGCTCGATTTGAGGGAATTGGGTCTCAAGAAAGAATGTGCAGATAGTTGGAATGCCTATTCCAATAGTGTTAGAAAGTGTTTTATCAAACGAATTTGAGAGGAAGAAGATATTATTTGGGCTCTTAACCCCTTTTGGGGTTACAAACCAAAGTTTGGCTACAAGGCTCTTACATCAAAAGGCATTGAGAACTCATTGATCTGGCGGTGGAAGGAAATTTGGAAGTTCAAATGTCATGCAAAATCTAAAATCATTATGTGGCTCCTTCTCGACAACAAGTCCATAACTTGGGAATTTCTACATAAATGAACCTTTGAAGGACCTAATAGATCGTGTCTCTGTGAAGTTGATATAGAACCCAATTTCCATCTCATCATTTCTTGTCCATACTTGAAACAAAACTTCTGGAAAGAGATATAAGGATTAACATGTCTCCATAATACTTGGGAAGGGGAAACCATTGAAGAAGCTTTCAGACGATGGTGTCAAAATAAGGACACAAAGAAGTAGAAATCCCCCCCTCTCACTTATTCTTAGGGAATCTAGCTATCCAAAAATGACAAAAAAACTTAGGGTGTGGACACCCTTCCTCTTAAATGTGTCACTCAAAGTCTCAATATCCTCTATGCTTTCCCCCAAATTTCAATTTATCTTCCTCACAAACAAGGTACAACAAAACTCATAAACAAATAAATCCCCTCAACTTTGTTTAATGGAGACTCACAAGGTACTCCTACTAGAGGTGGGATAGTGAGGATTATATGTATTTCCCAAAGCCATGCCATCTCCTTCCAAGTTGGAATCAGTCCTGCAAAAAACAATTTATCTGAACTTATGGCTCTCAAATTGGTTCTTTTGATGGCTCGTGAAAGATGAGTTACATAAATTCAATTTTTTGAGACTCGTTTCTAGTCATTCAATGGATGAAATGATACTTCACCTTGAGAAATTTCACCCTACAACCATTATTTCTTGACATCAATAGTATGCAATCATCCTTCACTCATCTTTCTTTTTCTCATGTCTATAGGGACAAAAATGAAGAAGCAAACATGTTTTCCAAAGAAGGATTGGAATTGCAAGTGGACAATTGGGAAATCCTTGAATCCAATAAAGGACAATCTTCTTCTTATTTTCATGATACCTGGCTTTAATTTCTTCACTTTCTCAGAGATTATGGAACAATGGTCCTTGCAACTGAAATTTTCTAAAATCTTCTTGGGAAGACTGCGTACATATGTTTTAGGAATACTAGAGCTGAAAATTTTTGGAATTTTCTATGTAAAGAATACAGACTAGTGCTAGAAATAAGAAAAAGTTTTGAAACTATGTGCAGATGAGCAAGCTTTATTCTTGTTGGAATACATTCAAACAAAGTAATCATTTGGTGAAGACTATTTAAGTCTTTTTGTATTTGGCCTCATGAGGCAATCTAGAATACTACTCAGTATGTGTTGTTGTATTTTGTTAACTTTAATAAGATCACTTAACTTTTTTCCTTAAAAAAGAAAAAAATTGAAAGATCATAAAAATATATAAGCATACAAAATTTGTATTTCACCAAAAACAATGAATATCACATTCCAACACTAATTTTACCATTATTGAGGAGACTTTAATGATAGAACTGCAACCAATCAAGCTATTATTTTAAGTAATAACTCCAATCCTAATCCTCTTTGGCTAGATGAGGACCTTGTTTTATCCAACAATTACAAAACAAACTCTAAACACCTAATCGAAAATTTGTTTGGTATTGAGTTAATCAAGCTATGTGGTTCTCAAGATTTAATAAATTGCAATGGTCCAAGGAAGTGGCCAAATTCTAACATGATGACTTGCATCCATGGGTTGGGTAGCAGTGTCCTCGATTATGCAATATCAGATATCTCCATATACAATAAAATAGTAAACTTTGATTTTTTATATAACCACGAACCTCACTCTCATCATAGACCTCTAACCCTAACTCTTATGCTCAAAAGCTTTGTTGAAGAGCACCTTGACAACCAAAGACACTTACTTTTTGACAAATAGAAAGTCAATATTTTCTTAAAAGACTTAAGCAATGCTTTAAAACTCATATCATATCAAAACAATATTGAAGTTGACTATCAGAATTTTACAACTCTCTCTACTTCCATTAACAAATTCTCTATTGAGGTGCTACGTAAAAAGAAAAGTAGTACAACCAACCCTTGGTACGATAATGAATGTAAATTTGCTATAAAATCCATTATGGATGTTTCCAATGCATATTTAAAATATGATAAGATAAATAAATACAAAACCTTAATTAAACGGGGAAAAAAGACTATATAAATAGAAAGCAAGACTATTATCCCGGTGGGTTAGCTCGAGTGGATGATTTTTATGGTTATTAAGAATGAGGTCTCGAGGTCAAGTCCACAACCAACTATTATTTATATTTGTTGAAATTATTGGGCCTCACTCGATGTCCCCATCGGGTTAGGATCCACGAAATGTAGTGAAGTACTTGGA
>ML776911.1:110860-166279 GCA_009831015.1 Picea engelmannii | reverse complement strand
TTGAGATGATGAGCAGTGCGGTCTAAGGCTGGGAGGTTCGTGGAAGGCCTGCACTTGGTTGGTGGATTTCACCACTATTACAAGATAAGTGTTTAACTATGTTTTATCACATTTTATCAATATGCTTTGTATCTCTGTGTATTAAAATGATCATGCATTCTGCTGTGTATTTGGATTAGTGTATTTGCCATGGATTATTTATGTTAAAATGAATCTTATGCTTACTCTGAGAATAAACGTATTTCATTGCGTAAATGCACGTTGATTAACTATGAATGAGCATGTGTTTTCCACGTAGTAACACCTACATGGTAGCCAATGATGCGCTACAGATGATCTGGGTTAGCTGCCAAGCAGTCTTATAGTAACCCGGGGTAGTTTAGTAAAAAGGGGTGTTACAAGTGCCGCGACTGGCGGTCTGCTGAGGCAATCAACGACGCGATTGGTGCTTCCTATTTTATACTTGATGTTGAGGTGGAATTGTTGCAAGTATGTGGACCACTTTTGATGGTGGTCATTCTGCAATTTCCCTTGTGTCTGCATGAACTGTAGTGGCTTATGATCAGTGTGGATGACTGTCTCCTTCCCAAGAATGTAATGTCTCCACTGGCGGCAGGCTTGCACAATGGAGTACATTTCTTTGTCGTAAGTAGGGTACTTACGGACATCATCGAATAGTGTCTCACTATGATAGGCCACGGGGTGGTCGTGCTGAGTGAGAACGACGCCCACAGCATAGTCTGAAGCATTTGTCTCGATCTCAAAGGGATGTTCCAGGTCTGGTAGTGAAAGTACTAGGGATGAGCAAGAGTTACTTCAAATCATCGAAGGCTTGTTGTTGGGACCGGCCCCATGCAAATTTCACCTTACCACCACCCCTGGTTATTTGGCTGAGGGCCCATGCAATATGGGAGAATCCCAACACGAACCTGTGGTAGAAATTGGTAAGGCCTACGCAGCTCCAAAGCTCAGTGAGTGTGGTTGCAGCTGGCCAGACACGGATGACTTGGATATTGGTTGGATCCACATGTACGCCATGTTGATCAATGATGTAACCCAGGTAATGGACCATGTCCATGCCGAAGGAGCATTTTTCCAAGTTGGTGTATAGCTTGTGCTGCCGCAGGGTGTGCAGAACCTGTTGAATATGCTGCAAGTGTTCGGCCCAAGTCTTGTTGTAAATGAGAATGCCATCCAGATACACCACTACAAAATTATTGGTGAATGGTCGCAGGATATCATCCATCATCCTCATGAAAGTGGTCGGAGCATTATTCAAACCAAAGGGCATGGCCAACCATTAAAAAATGCCTTCCTTTGACTTGAAGGCGGTCTTCCATACATCTGTCTGTTCTATTGGGACCTGGTGGTAGCTAGAATTTAGATCAATCTTACTGAAGTATTTGGCCCCCGTGAGTTGATCAAGGAGGTCGTCGATTCGGGGAATCGAGTACCGGTTTCTGACTATGATTTTATTCAGAGCCCAGTAATCAATGCAGAGTCACCAGGTTCCATCTTTCTTCTGTACCAGCACTATTGGGCTCCCGCAAGGTGATGAGCTGGGATGGATGTGCCCCTTGTGGAGAAGTTCTTGGATTTGTTGCTTGATCTCCTCATTCTCTAACAGAGAGCGCCAATAGACTGGCCCATTGGGCAGCGGTGCATAAGGGGTTAGATCGATGGGGTGCTTGACCTGGCAGTGCAGAGGTACCGCGGTAGGTGAGGAGAAGATATCTGAGTATTCTTCCATGACCTTATCTACTTTCTTCTGTTGTGTGGAGAGGTCAGTTGTAGAGACCCTGGATGTGGCTGTGATCTTTCGCTTATTCTGAGAGCGAATCATGAAGAAGACAAACTCCCTGTCTAAGAGATGACCTTCCTGCATTGCTTAGTAGAGATCAAGGAAATATCACTAGGTGGGACTGCCTCGGGTATCCTGTACAATTTCCTGTTCAAAGTAATAATAGCACTATGAGGCCTAGACTCATATACAACA
Source organism: Picea engelmannii (assembly GCA_009831015.1). NCBI lineage: Eukaryota > Viridiplantae > Streptophyta > Pinopsida > Pinales > Pinaceae > Picea > Picea engelmannii. The sequence goes on along the minus strand of ML776911.1, from coordinate 164,283 downwards.
TGAAGTTTCCATAAATAAGGTTGGCCCAAAATAACATCACAAACTTCGAGAGGAGAAACATCACACAATACCTCATATTTGAAGGGCTTGATGTCATACGATAGTCAACACTGTTGGCTGACACAGAGATCGCTTCCTTGGCGGAGCCATCCAATGGTGTAGCGTTGTGGGTGCGGCGTTGTCGATGGGGCCAGCCACTTGACTACCTCTGTTGAGATGAGATTCTTCTGGCTACCGCTATCAACGATGAAGTGCAGTGGGGTGCCTCTTACCCACATCTGTGAATGGAAGAGGTGCTCTCCTTCTTCTAGCTCGTTTGGTTCACCAGGATGGAGCTGGGTGGTAGCAACGGTGGCACTGGGTTTCACATCAATGATCTGTCTTCCCCTTTCTGGTTCTGGCTCAGAGTCAGAATCTGCATCTGATTCAGAGGCTTTCACTTCGGCCACCAGTGACTACTTTGAGCGACAATCAACAATGTTATGCCCAGGGCTCTTATGGAAGTCGCACCACTTCCCGGTATCTTTCTTTGTCTTTTCGATGTCCTTCTTTGCTTGCGGCTTGGACTGGTTGTCTTGATACTATCTATATTTTCTCTGTCCTTTGTTCTGTGGGTTGGGGCTGCCCTTTCCTGGCTTTTGTTGTGAGGGGTTCCCAGGCCCAAATTGCCGCATCTTTTGTTTGAGCTTCTGCTCGATTTTGATGGCATATCGATAGGTCACGCCCAAGGATGAGATGTCCAAAAATTCAATTTCAGTCTGGATGTATCTATGCAGAGAACTGCGATACTTGAGCACTAGATTTCACTCTAAATCTTTGATACCCAGCTTGGTGCACAAGGTATGGAAGATATTTGTGAAATCTAGCACTGCTTGGTCTCTTTCTTGTCGTAGTGTGGTCCATTTAGTATACAAGTCGTCATAACTTCTGACAGGGTAGTATTGTTCCTTAATAACATCTTTGAAGGATTCTCAGGTGGCTATGACTGTAAATAATGAGGGTTCCTATGTTTCCTTTTTCTCACAGAATGTTTCCCACCAATCTTTGACATGGGGAACGACTTTGAGGAGTGAAAAAGTAATATTTTTTCTATTCGAAAAGTTATGGACAGAAAAATACCCTTCTAATAGATTTAACCACTTTTTTACATCATCTACGTCTATCTGACCTTCAAATATAGGAATATCGAAGTTTATTTGTACCTTGAAGGGGGCGACGCCTCCGCTCGAAGAAGATGCATCATCTGTTGGTAGCCGCCGAAGGATTTACGCGAAACTATCCATCATCTCGTTCCTCTGTTGTGTGAGGGATTTCTCAATCAACAGTTTGAAAGGATCTCTTATCCCGTCATCTTTCTTTTCACCTACCATGAGAGGTTGCTTAGGAGTGCAAGATATTTTGTCCTTAAGAGAAACAAGCTCAAGACCCAACTCTTTGTACTCCGGCCTTGTTGGGGACATGCATTAAGACGACAAGGAGCAGACCGTTCTGATACCGCTGATCCGGATTTTATGAACAGAACGAAATGAATACAGATTATTAACAGGTGTTTAACACAGAATAACAGAGATACAGTAAAACTAGTTTTCTATTCAATAATGAAATAAGCTGAAACTATAAAATGCAGCGAAAACAAGCTTGTTGGAATGGTGGCGGCTTATCTCTGAGAAGAGATGTGATGGTTGCGCTCATTCGCAAGAATATGATTACAATGAGGCTTTGAATTCCTTTTTACCATAAGTAGGAATTCCAAAAACCCTAGACATCCAAAAACCTAACCCTAGGAGATGAAGCGCCAAAAGTCATGTGGGCCCTGTTTGGGTAAGTTAGTATATCAACTTCTCAGGGTCGTAACTTTTGCATATGATCTACATTTTAGGCATATGATAGCCCGTTGGAAAGGTATCATCGAGGAGATTCATTTTAGGCACAATAACAAAGGAACTTACATGTTTCAAACCCATTTCCCCAAAAAAACATCGTTTAGGGCCTCAAAACGGCTCCGGAAGTGAAAACTGCTTAAAATAGTAAATTACCAAAATTGCCAGAAAACTGTTTTGAGCCAGTTGGAAAAGGTGGGTGGCCACTGATATCCACCTAGATCAACGATACATACCTTCCTAACCTCCTCAGTTATCAAAACTATGGTGATATTTGAATGCTTCTCTCAATGCTTTTTTAGCATAGAAATACAATTTTAAAGAAATCAAAGTAATTTCTTATCTTCTTAAGGTATGATAGACCAATTGGTCTTAATGAACATTAATCATCCTCATCGTAAATTATATATTGTTCTATTTACGAATACAAATACTATCTTTATAAAATTGAATATATAGATTTTAAAACAACCACATATTCTTAGCTATTAAACCTACTCATATTATACTTAATAATAAATTTTTAAACTTTAATCTTTGAAATATTGCTCACAACATTTAACATTATTCTATCTTTGTTGTACATTATTCTATCCGTGTTTTTTCATACTACATGTGGTAGGAAGTCACTTGGTGGTACTCACAAAACTTAAGAGTAAGATAACTTTCGATTTTGCACATAAACATGGAAGATAATCTACGAAAATCTACATAGGTTATTATTATTAATCTTGGTTGAAGTAGTTAGTAATGGATAAACACATATTTTTAAGTATTGTTATCCTTGTGATATTATGTGGGTCAAAATAATTTGTTAACTTTGTGATACTAAGAGGATTAAGAATAAAAAAGCATTTTCTTTCAACATGTTTTGTATACACTTACATTAAATCACAATTTCAAAATATTTGTTACCATATCCACCTTCCTAACTTTTTAGCTTATGAAAATTATGATGATCCCTCTCTTAAAGCTTTTCTTAAATAATTCCTTACTTTTCTTAAGGTCAAATAAGCTAAATTTAACACTGGATGTTAACTACCATCATCATTACATTCATAAATAAAATAATTTTAAAAATCATGTAAAAAAATTAAATTTTAAAATACTAATTAATAAATTAATTTCTTAATTTTAAAATAGTAATTACTTAATATATAACATATTACAATGTAATATGTTATAACATGTTACAATGTAATATGTTATAACATGTTACAATGTAATATGTTATAACACATTACATTGTAATATGTTATATGACCCTGGGGTGGGTTATTTAAATAAAAATACATTTGACAATATTAATTCAATATAACTACTTAATAAAAAAATATCATATTTATGAATAAAATAATTTAAACAATCATCTAAAAATTTTAAAATACTAATTAATAACATGTTACAATGTAATATGTTATAACACATTACAATGTAATATGTTATAACACATTATGTAATATGTTATAACACATTACATTGTAGGGAGTGTGTTATTTAAATAAAAATACATTTGAGAATATTAATTCAATATAACTAAAAAGAATTACACTTCTACAAATAGGTCAAATGGGTGTATGTTAATCCAATATGTATATACTTGAATTTTTTTTAGCTTACTAAGAGAAATGACAATGTGTAAATGAACAACTATGAAATAAGTAAATTGTGGTATAAGATACTTAGTATTCACAATGTTGATCCACCCTACCCATAATTGAAAAGAAAGTGAAAACAATGATACTTGAACTATAGAAGATAGCCAGAGATTACAAGTTAAAGGTGTCTTCTTGCACTTGAATGCTCATTCTTCCAATTGTTTGTTTTACATTATCATTTGAGGAAATGTAGAGAATGTGCATTTTTTCCAAGGAAAGCACACTATGATTAAGTTCTTGGAATTTGATTTAGAGATCTATACTTACATCATAAGTTATTTGATTTGGAGAAGGATGCAAAGTTATTGATTCATAATAATGTTGAGAATATTATCTAAAGACAAGTTATTTATGGGTTGAAAAGTAGCTTTACATGCTAAATGTTGATTAGTGGGGGGCTAGAAATGAATTTTGAAAAGCATGCCCAAGTGAGATAGGAGATTGGTAGTATATGAGCATTTATTGTTAAGCTTGTTCACAGTCAGATTTTGAAGCTTTAACATAGATAGCTCAAGATGCAACTAGGTAAGTTGATTGGACATGGCTACTAAGGTGGTTTCAAAGTACTCAAAAGCGAAGATAGGGTGGTCACTGGTTTCATGTAAAATCCCATGCATTTGTTCTATAATGGAGGGCTCTTGAAGATAGGTGCTAGTGGTGGCAATTTCAGTTGTATATGTCTTTGAATTTGGTTATAGAAAGGTCATTGACAAATCATTGGCAATGTACTCAATTAATGGGTCCTTAGGTACACCAAATTTTGGGTATTGCATTATGGAGTATATCAAAGTTTCGGTCTTGCAAAGTGGAGCAAAAAGAATAATAAACCTTAAAGAGAAATAGATTAAACTTATGAAAAAACCTCATCACTACTAAGTATAATGGCCAAAATGGAGGAGCTGATAACCACCAAACCAAGATCCAAATGCAAAGTATCTACATTTACCTTGATGAATATCCAAATAAGATCCAAATGCACATGCCCTCTCGATTTGAACCTATGACCTCTTAAGAGGAAACACATGTTCTTAACCATTAGACCCACTCAAACTGTATATAAATCATTAAATATACCTATATTATTATTATTATATGAAAACCATAACTATAATATATATATATATATATATATATATAAACAACTTTGCATCTGTTTCAACACACTTTTGGTTGACTCTTGGATTTGACATGACCATTGATTCAAGGGTGCAACCTCAAGGACATCAATACTTATACAAAGTCTCCATGATGTATGGTCTTTGGTATATGTACTTAACCCTAGACTTTTTAGAAAGATATCAAATGTATGAGATTGTCCTCTAATGAACGTATGACATGACAAAAGCTGGTGCACCAAATAGAGTAGAATAGGCCAGAGGTACAGCAAGAGAGTAGCGTGATGTGATGAACTCCTTAAGATACCTTGGGAATATTAGTTGCATTGCTTATAAATTTTGGATGAGAATATTCGTCTAGTGATGATGTTCAATTTAACATGAGCTTCTTGACATGCAAGTTGTCTTAATTTGTTAATGTCATGATTTTTTTGGTACTTTTCAAATGGGGACAAATTAGTGCATTTGTATAAAAAGTTGTTAACCATATGTATAATTACAACATTAGGGAGATAGGGTATGTATAAAAGAGTGTAGTTTAAATGTTAAATTTTGTTAAAATTTTTTAGTGGTTAATTTTGCTTGAATTTTGTGATTGAGTTTATATAAATGTTTGGATTTTTTTTAGGAAGTTGAATTTATTCATGTATTTAAAAATACAATTTAACCAATAAAAATTGGGATTTGGGCCAAATTTATATAATTGAATTTAGTGAAAATCATGAAAAGTATAATTTTTAAACAATTCTTTTTGAGTTTTTCAAGAAGTTGAATGTATTCATGTATTCAAAAATACAATTTAATCAACAAAAAATTGGGATTTCACCCAGATTTATATGATCAGATTTTTTGAAAATCACAAAAAAAAATGAACATTTAGACAATTACTTTTATAGAAGAATAATAACTACAATATTCTAAGATTTCTTTTGGAATATAATTTAAATCAATGATAAAAAAAATCTCACCAATTAACCACTATGTTAGTTAACCTTTATTGATTAATATTTTCTTTATCAAATAATTTTTAGGCATAATCTATAATTTTTATGTTTGGATTTTTTTTCCAATTCTAGATATTGGATAGTTAGTGAAATAACATTTTTTTGTTATTTAAATTGCATTTTTTTAATGTATAAATTCATTTAGCTCTCGAAAAACCCTTTCCCAATTCCAGATATTGGATAGTTACTGAAATAACATTTTTTTGTTATTTAAATTGCATTTTTTAATGTATAAATCCATTTAGCCCGCCATTCAAATTGTATTGACTCAACAATCCAAATCTACAATTCCAACAATTCCTCACTAAATTTAAAGGGAAATTGATCTAAAAAAATTTCCAAAAAAATCCAAATCTGAGAGTAAATCAATTTACCATAGCAATGTCACTCCATGAGAATCAGCATAGTCAACCTCTGTAGTGCGAGCATTGATATTATCAGCATGGTTTAATGTATAAATCCATGTAGCCCTTGAAAAACCCTTTCCCAATTCCAAATATTGGATAGTTACTGAAATAACAAATTTTTGTTATTTAAATTGTATTTTTTTAATGTATAAATCCATTTAGCCCATGAAAAACCCTACACCATTTAAATTGTATAGAGACAACAATCTAAATCTGCAATTCCAATAATTCCTCACTAGATTTTAAGCAAAATTGATCTAAAAATTTTCAAAAAAATCCAAATCTGAGAGTAAATCAATTTACTATAGCAATGTCACTCGATGAGAATCAACCTGGTCAACCTCTGTAGTGCGAGCATTGATATTACAAATAGGGAGTGAGCTAACTCTGGAGCAATCTTCCCTCCTGCAGGTCAATCCAGAACTCTGGTCGATTTTCTGAGCATCTGGATTGGTTTAAAATGAGGCAAAATCCGAAGGTAAGTTTCTGAAATACATGAAACTTTGATTCATACCAAACTCATAATACCCCTGAAAATCTGACCGAATTCAAGCCCATTATAGGTATGTTTGCTCCGGAGTTAGCTTACTCCTTACAAATAGTATGCCAGTTGATGGCAATCGGTAGGGACGGCGTGGGAAGAGTTATGGAGAATCATCGATTTCTTCCCTAGAAACGAGGCATTGGCAGTAAACGCATGTAACAGTACAGTTTGTATGTGTCACAGGAACAGAAAACAGTAGGACAGAATGGACAAAAGAATGAATGAAGGAAAGAACAAACATTGAATGCCTGTGCGAATTCAATACAGAACAATACAATAAGCTGCCTGGAATATCATTACCATCCCGCAACTTGATTGTATGTTGGGGGACAGGCAGTAATAAATGAGGGTGTGGGGTTTCATGACAACAAAATTGGCGTTGCATGAAAAATATTCTATTCCGAAGAAAACACTTGTAACTTCCAGCATTAAGATATGGGACCGTGCTGTACCCTCGATATTCACTGCAGTCGCATACTCTGCTTGGAAACATGAGCAGGCAGTTTGACACAACACATGATTCCTTCCTTACAGTCTCCACGATTCCTTCATTGTTTACAGCTGGGACGTCTGACGTTCAAAACTCGGGATTGACTTTTGATTGTATGTGAAACCCCCCCTGCAAGGCCTTTCTCTCTCTCTGCAGATTAGATAGAGGAAATCCCCCCTTGCTGCATGCCTGTACTCTGTCCTGGTTACATCTCCGGATTTTGCTTTGCTTAACACACAAGAATTGGATACTTTCCTGTTACATCTTATCAATGCATGGTAACCCGGGCCATTGAAGCTGCCGGCATTGTAAATCGTTCTTAACGGAAATAGAAAATTATTTGTTTTGGGTAATGATGGGAATGCGTGGAGGTACTTGATTGGCTGTTTTGTTTTTTGGGTTGCCTGGACAAGTTAAGTATTTCTTGGAATTTGACTGTGATTGCACCTCCCCTCCAAGACTTTAAACCAGAAACGAAGAACCACTAATCCCGATAATTATAGAAAGACAGTGAACCATCTAATCGTTTACCAAACTTCCTTCGGAGTTGCAGTTCTAACTTCTTATCTCGATTCCTAACTCTGGTTTAATAAACAATTTAAAGTTTTCTCATTCGATCTTCAGAATAAACCATTTAAATTAGCTTAAATTAGCATAGTCTAAACTTTCTAGGTTTTGGTGATTTTTTTCATTTGATTTTGTCCTAAATTATGTGAGGAATGGTTGGATTTGCAGATTTGAGTGGTTAAGTTTGTATAATTGGAGTTTCAGCAGGTCTAAATTTTCTAGGTTTTGACAATTTTTTCCATTTGATTTTGCCCTAAATTCTGTGAGGAATAGTTGGATTTGCAGATTTATGTGGCTAAATTTGTATAATCAAAGTTTCAATATGCTGGAATCCATTTATGCATTCAGAAATGCAATTTAAACAACAAAAAATAAAGATTTTGTCCAAATTTACATCACCAAATTCCCTCCCAATAAACCAAAAAGTAAAACATTTATCATCACCATTTAACTGAAATTCCTAACCTAAAAATTTCATACTGCATAACAAAATTATAAAAATCAAAACAAAATTATAAAAATCAAGTTACTCCATCAAAAAAAAATCTGTACATGTGCAATTTCCAACAATTCTGCCCATCAAAAAATTATTTTATATTAAATCTACAATTAACCTCCCGTTAATTTAGCTGAAGCTCAAAGCTCTAGGTTTTCCCAGGTCGTCAATTTCGAGTCTGTCATTCCGTTGGCCTGAGATTAGATGATGATGGGATTCCCCTGGTATCCTAAGGGTAGCAACAGGATGACATTAGCATATACTAGATGGGTAGCTGTAGTCTGGTAGGAGTTTATCACATTTGATCCAGGTTTGAATGTCAGAAGTGACACAACCCTAATTCCAAGGGTTTTGTACCCGATCTGGCCAGCGTTTTTTTTTAAAAGCAAAAGTGTAGGTCACAGAATCACAGGAGCCTTTCGTTATAAAGTTATTCCATGTCAATCTCAACGTTTTAGAAGAAGGATTAGGAATCGGAATCGCCAGGACATGATATTGCAATCCTGTCCCAGTCCCCATTGTAGGCCTTTCCGTCTACATAAAGCAAACTGCACCTAAGTGCAATCCGGTTCATTGAAAAAGCGCTAACGTAATGGCCAGGCCAAGCAGGAGAAAGCAATCATAACCATGCTGCAGCTGGCTGCCTTGCCAACACCTGCAAGTCTATCGTTCCTGTCTCTTAAATCTGCAGCCAGTTTCTGATATGATGATGCATAATATCTCCTGCTCATGCAAATGCACAGAGCTCCTACTGCTCTTGATCTGGATTTTCTCAGCTGCAGTAGCAGCTTCTCGCTCTAATTTTGTCCCCGGTGAGTGCCCTTGGACATTAAACTAAACGTGTGTATATATATATAAAATTTCCAACCAGCTGCTTATGTATAGATTCCTGTGTTTATCATTCTCCAGATTATCGGCATGATGCTTCTCCCATGGGAACAATGGACAAGGTCTCTTTGCAGGCTCCAACTTCTGGTGCTTCTGATCAGGTAAATGTTTGAAATCTTTTTTGGAATATTGTTGTTTGTTATTTTTTTATGTCTTGTGCCTTCTTGGAATTTTTTCTAAAATTATAAAGTCTTCCATCCATGCAGATGATGGTAATGGTGAAGGTAGCTCAGAACAATAATATTGCTCGCCATGTGACCACAATCGATACTCTTGGATCCAGACCCCCTACCTGTCGCAACAAGTGCTCTTCTTGTTCTCCATGCGAGGCCATTCAGGTTCCCACCAATGCGGCCAGGAGCCATGTCCAATATTCCAACTATGAGCCAGAAGGCTGGAAATGCAAGTGCAGAGATAGAGTTTTCAATCCATGATTAAGTCTGTTAGTTATATCATTTAAATGTATAATCTCTATACCTACTCCAGCTCCTATTTTGCTTCACACTTCCTCAAAAATACAACTTTCCATGAATAGCAGGGATGTGCAGGCACACCACTTAAAACATTTGGGTGGTTTTGACAGAATAGGTTCCTCTCATCCAATACTTCTCAGGCCTCACTGGGTAGTTAGTCTTCCTCTGGAGTTTGTGAAAATGTCTACCTGATTTCTTACTTTGCTGTCAGCTCATTGAAAGGATCCTGACAATATAGTTGCCTGCCGCAGAGTGATCCACAGCTCTCTAGGTTGCAGTAACTGTATTTATCATGGCTTCAGCTGTGAATGTAATGGGATGTTCTGAGCAGGAATTAGAGAGATTTGTACTGAATACATGAATGAAAACGGTGTATGTTAATAACCTTCTTTTATTACAATCACAGAAGTGGATTCTACCTGGTTTTCTTGATATTATAGAGTAAAATGAATAATAGTTTGTGTATGGATTTGTTGTAGAATAACCTGCGCTGTGACGTGATCATCAGAGTGGTTGCATTTAAATAACTGGGTTGGTGAAACTCTTCGTTGGTCAAGTACCGAACTAATCATAGTGGTTGCATTTATTATTCGGCTTCTGTATGTAATCTGAGAGTTCCAGTTCCAGTTCGCTACTTGACCAATTAAGAGTTTCACCAAACCAGTTTTATTTTTTAATCTACAGATTTCAGAAATGGAAAACCTATGTACAATCGTTCAATATAAAAGAGGACTCAGAAGGAAGTTGTCATCACCTCTCCACGCTAAGAAAAATCGGCCAACTTTATCCAAATCATTATGATACTACAGTAAATATGTAACATGTAACGGATGTAATGAAAATGGCTGCAAAGCCCCTGGGAGACTGTCACGGTTGACTTTGTCAGAATCTCAACGAACCTTCTGAGTTGTTTCGAAATTCGAATACAAAATCTCTACCAGAATCGTGAACATTCAAAATTCAAAAGTGATGGATTTTTATTTTATTTTTTAATTATAAATTAAGTTTTAAATTTTATATATTTGGATATTTTTCATCAAAATCAGGTCAGGTGATATAAATTAGATAAAATCTCAATTTTTGTTATTTAAATTACATCTTTAAATGTATAAATAAATTCAGAATTTTAAAAAGTCCTTAAAATATTCAAATTACACAAACTTAATCGAATTTAAATCAAAATTAAACAAACAATGTCTTCATTCAAACGCTAAAACTTAGAATTCTTAAATATGTGAACACTTTGAAATGAATACACTGAAAGAGCACAAATATTTGGTCTACTACTATCTATGTAATATTCATTATGGAATAAGGCAGTTAGATTTTTTGGAGTGTTTACTGGAATATTTTATCATCAATTTTTATTGAAATCTGCTCAAAAATTGTTGGAACTCCAGATTTGAGTAATTGATTTTGTATAATTCTAGGTGAGGGTTTTTCAGGGTGCTGAATTCATTTATGCATTTAAAAATGTAATTTAAACAATAGAAAAGGCAAATCCCAATTTTCTGTTGTTTAAATTGCATTTCTGAATGCATAAATGGATTCAGCATGTTGAAAAAACCCTGTGACACTCTGATTTTACAAACTTAGCCACTCAAATCTGCAAATCCAACAATTCATCATAATTTCAAAATCAAACGGAAAAAATTGCTGAAAAATAGCCAACGTTTAGACTACTGCAATAAAAAATAGTGATTTCACCAATATAATTCAAATTTTATGTTTATCAAATTTAAGATTATCTAAATGGCTTGAATTTTTAAAAAAATTACTAAATTTATTTTTGAAAAACATTAAATTTATCCATTTATAAACTCACTGATTGATTCTCAAAATAGCACTTTTTTACCAATTTAGTTTCAAAAAAAAAAAGGGCGATAAGCTAACTCGCTGTGTACAATTATGATCCATCAATTTCATTTTACTGTCGAGAATTGTGTAAATAACAATTTGGCAATAAGTACAGAATGTAAGTGGGATGAGACATTTTGTCAATGTAATGTCCCGTCCCAGCATTACTTCATTTGAGACTTTTTGAAAGCACCAAAACTTTTGGACCAACATACATTGTGTGATACCCACGCAGGGGTGAGTAATTCAGGAGCCAAGTTGTCCAAGCCCTAAATGGATTCAAAAAATTTAAGCCAAAGCACATTAGAGCCTAGACGAGCAAAGGGTACAAACCCTTGAAAGTCTCCCACCACTAAGGGCAAAAAGCAAAACAGGCACGTTCCACAAACCATGAGCCAAGAGGCCGTCCCACTAAAGAAACACCATTGGAGAAAGTACAAGAGTCAAAACAAATCCAATGCAGGAACCGTTAACCACCATAACTGGAACACCAACACCATCAAGCCCTTGAAGACAAAGGTAAACACATCACACCACTACAAAATCACCCACCACCTAAGAAAAGTCAACAAAGTCATTGAACTACCACTATAGAACCACCATGGCAACCACAAGCAACTCATAACACACTTTAAACATCAAAATGACGACGATAAACTTTATAGAAATACAATAATGGAAATAGGAGGTGAACTAGTTATAGTAGTAGAGAAGGGATGCATGGAGATGATCGAGAATGGATCATTATATAATGTCATCTATCTTAATACTTTTTGGGTGGAAAAATTGGAGGAATTGACTTGCAAGGTCTGTTTTAGTGGCAGGTTCCAGTTTGGAGATTTGGGGTTTGGAACCTTCTAGAGCCATTTTGAGGCATCAAACGACATATTTGGGGGTCAAAACTTTGTAAACATAGCTCCTAGCTCCTTAATGTTATTCTACACCTTGAGACATTTCCAATGGTAAAAAAATCGCCATAATCGCAACTAGTATGCGGAAGTTATGCTTCTCATAAGTCAATCTACCTTGTTGACCACCATGGTACCAAGTGGATGTCATGTTAGCCCCCATTACTCACACTTGTGGGGCTAGCCAAGTGTGGATTTTCAAGAAGATTCTAGAAGGTCCAAAACCTTATCACTAATTGAGGGTTGAGGATGCAAAAACCCTAACCCTAGATGATTTTTGTGCTATGTTAAATACTAGGTCACTAGGAGAAGAGGTTCCATTCTTTAGCATTGTACTTGTTTCATAGTTGAACATAGCATCTAGGAGTGGATTTGAGAGCATAAAAAAGGATGAATAAGATTATGCAGTAGCCATTCAGGCCACAGTGTCGAAGGAAACTCATAGTGAGTGTCTCTTTATTTGTATTTGCATTTCATAACTAAAGAAAAGAGAGTTGAGCATAGGCCTCACCTTCTAGCTAGGTTTTCTCCCATATTGGGTTTCCCATGATACATCTAGTGTTCAATGGTGTGTGTGGTGTTTTTATTTTCTTGTCCTTTCGTTTCGATTAGTTATTTCATAAATTCAAGCACTAAGTCAATAATAATTAATCTAGGATCTAAGGAAATAATTTGCATAATCTAAGATTTCATAATATTGCAAGATTTGTTGTGACAAATTGTTCTAGTAGAATATCCACAGTAATTTACAAATCATATTGGTATCAGAGCAATTTTCTTTTGGGTATTTGTGGAAAGTTGCAGGATCCAGGAATTGGCTTAAGAAGGAAGTCGCAGAACCCTAGCCATGGCAGATGAGTGTTCATAGCAATCCTCAAGATGTAGCAGAAGAGGAATTTTTTAGGCTATAAAAGAAAGTTGTTGATATCTCTCACAACAAGGCCCTCCCCATGGAGGCTCTAGCAAATAAGTTCGAACCCTTCGGGGAGGTTGGTGGCTCTAACTCAGAAGCTGGATCTGATGAGAAACTGGGAGATAGTGAAGACCCAAAAAAGGAGTCTAAAAAAGAGCCCAAGAAAGAACAACCAAGTTCAAGTGCCATAACTCTTTCCCAACCTCTATTTTAAATGGAAGCAAAAGTGAACACCAAACCCTATCAAGGTGAGAGTGATGCTATTGAGTTGAATCATTGGTTGCAACAATTAGAAGTGTATTTCAGTGTCCATAATATAGATGAACAACATGAAATTTCATTTTCCCAACTAAGACTAGAGGGTCATGCACTAAGCTAGTGGGAAAGCCACACAGAAACACTTAGGTTGGAGGGTGATCCACCATTAACTAATTGGGAGGATTTTAAAACCCTCATCAAATCCCAATTCTACCCTATTGGGTATGTAGAGGACCAATGGATTTGTTGGCATCACTTCAAGTAGAGGCAAGGGAATAGTGTGCAAGAGTACACCATTGAATTCAGGAAGATGGTGATCATCTTGGGTATCTCTCCCAAGAAACCAGAGGTACTCCTCAAGTATCTAGGGGGTCTATATAGTGATTTGCAAAAGGAAGTGATGCTCTTCAAACCCAGGACCGTTGATGAGGCTTGTGTGCAAGAACACTATCTAAAGAACATAGGCCATAAGAAAGCACAACCGAGTGGTTCTAAACAAAAAGATCACCAAGAAGCTTCCAAGGAGGGGAAGAAGAAGTGGAAAGGGAAAGGCAAAAAGACAACAACCAATGCACATCAATGCAAGGATCCAAAAAAACACTCCAACCATTGCAATATTGATGGCCACACCAAAGAAAAATGTTAGAAGTTATGTTCAAAGTTGAATCCAAAGAACCATAAGAAGGATGCCAAGAAGCAAAACTCGTTAGGTAAGGATTTGATCAACAAGTAGAGAGAAACTCGGATGTGGATGAGAAGATTTTTTGCACTTCAATGTAGAAGGAGGTGAATCTAAGTAGCCTTAATCATAAGGAATAAAAGAAGATGACAAAACTCTTCCATATTAAGATCCATGTCAAAAGGACCAAGGTAGATGCTCTATTTGATTTTGATTCATAGGCCAATCTCGTAGCATATGATCTAGTCAACAAGCTTGGGTTAGAGGTTCATGATCATCCAAGCCCATATAAATTGGGATGGGTGAATAAGGATGCAAAAATCAAAGTCATTAAACAATGTAAGATCAAGTTTGTTATAAGTGCATATTTTATTGATGAAATGGGAATAAATGTAGTACCCCTTGATGTGTGCAATGTAGTGTTTATAATTCCCTACATGTATATAAGGGATGTGATCTTCATGTAGAGAGAAAAACAATATTTCCTGATCAAGGATGGGAAGTCATACATCATGAATGCACACAAAGGGAAGTCAAAGATATCTCTAGTAAGTGCTAGCAAATCCAAAACGTTGATCAACTCTAGTAAGAAGTGTGTGTTTTTTTTCTTAAGAGAGACTCAACCAATAGAGGAATAGGTAAGAGTAAAGGAATCCTTGGAAGGATGTATAAAATAGCATAAACAACAATTGGAGGATTTTCTGCAGGAATACAAGGGAATGTTCCAGGATCCTAAAGGGTTGCCACCTAAGAGGAAAGTGGAGCACGAGATACAGTTATTTCTTGACTCCCCATTACCAAATATTGGATCGTATAGACAATCTATTATGGAAGCAGACAAAGTGAAGAAACAATTGCAACAACGACTGGAGCAGAGAGTTATTTAACCAAGCACCTCACCTCGTGGGTCACATATTATCATAATACCCAAGACGGATGGGACTTAGTGAATGTGTATCGACTACAGAGATTTCAACAAGATCACGTTCAAGAATCAATACCCTCTACCTAAGATTGATGATTTGTTAGATTAGTTGCAGCAAGCCAAGTACTTCACCAAGTTGGATTTCAAATTAGGAGACCACCAAGTACGCATTAAAGAAGAAGACACTTGGAAGACATCCTTCAAGACAAGACAAGGTCTGTATGAATGGTTGGCCATGTATTTTGATTAAGTAATGCACTATGATGACCTTCATTTGTAATAGTGTATTTGGATGACATGTTGGTTTATAGATCTACTAGGGAGGAGCACATCTCACATCTCATGTAGGTGTTAGAGACTCTAAAAAAACATCAATTGTTGGTAAACTTCAAGAAATGCGAGTTTTCTCAGTAGTCAATGGTGTATGTGGGGTATGTGATCGATGGAGGGGAACTCAAGATAGATCCTACAAAGATGGAGGCCATCATCAAGTGGCATGTTCCTACTAATGTCATTGAAGTTAGGAGCTTTTTGGGGGTATCACAGTACCTATAGAAGTTCATAACATATTTTTCAATGGTAGCTACACCACTCCACGCCATAACAACTAGTCGTAAAAGTTTCAAGTGGGAAAAGAATCAACATAAAGCTTTTGACAAGCTAAAAGGAAAGATCAGTCAAGCACCAATTCTTGCACTACCTAACTTGCATAATCCTTTTGAAGTGGAGACATATGCAAGTAAGTATGGTATGGGAGCAATTTTGATGCAAGGTGGTAAGCCAATATGTTATCACACTACAAGGAAAAGACCCTCTAGCGAAGGTTTTTGTAGAAGCCCCTGTAAAAAATAGCCCAAAAATTCATTTATAGTGGAAGTCACTATCATAGGCTAACGACTGGAGGTTTTAGCATAATTTTCTTCACGGTTCTTTTATAAATACAGAGTGCACTGGTGCATTTATAACACTAATGCACTGATCCTCTAACACATGGTGCATCGTGGTAGGGTTATATATATATATATATATATATACTTCGGTGCGCTACTTAAATACGGATGCATCGATGCTCTAACACATGGCGCACCGTGGTAGGGTTATTTCAAAAAAAATATACTCCGATGCGCTCCTTAAATACGGATGCATCGATGCTCTAACAAAATGGTGCACCGTGGTTGGGTTATTTCAAAAAATATACTCCAATGCGCTATCTAAATATTGACACACCAGTGCTTTAACAACTAAAGCACCGTGGTAGGGTTATTTAAAAAAAAAAAATTGTGGTGTGCTCCTTAAATACAGATGCATTGGTGCTCCAAGTTGCTCTAAAAAATAGCACACTGTGGAAGGGTTATTTTTAAAAATATATACCCCGATGTGCTAGGTAAATACAGATGCACCGGTGTGTCTAACAATCGAGCACACTGTAACAGGGTTAAATAAAAAAAATTACCAGTGGTAAAAAATCATTTTTACCATTTTCAGTGTTGTAGAGTTCTCAAGCACTGGTGCAACTTTTGCCATTGTGAAACTCCCTGTCGTCGGTGCTTCCCTTGCTTGTCTTCCTTCGTTCTGTTGCTCAGTGCTTGGCTTTCGAATTTTTCCAAACTATAGGCAAATTTGTTTTTTTGGACTACGTGGCAACCATGACTCCTTGACGAGAAAATGTCCAGGTAATATCTTTGTTTCTTTACAACTTAAACTCTTAGCGGATTAAAATTCAAAATTTAGTTAAATTTCCACTATTTAAAACATAAAATAAAAAAAATTTGCACGGTGCGTTCGAGTCTTTCGGCTCGCACCGCGGTCAGTGCACCCTGAAAATTTACAGGGTACACCGAAAAACAATGCCAATTCTTTTTTATGGTGGTGTGTTTGTAAACATTAATGCACTGGGGCGTAAATTTACCGACGCATCGCATAAAATAATATAGCTATTTTTGTGGTGCGTCTAATTAACGTTAATGCACCAGAGCGTTACATTAGAAGACACACTGCATAAATCAATTTTTTTTTGTGGTGTGTTGGTAAACGTGTGCACCGATGCGTTAATGCTTACACAACGAACCACTGTAAAAAAAAATTACAGCATAAATGCTTAAGTACCGTAATTATCAATTTTTAAAAAATTAGTGGTGCGACGCGTCGCCTTTCCTAAAAAGCACCATTGCATGTCAGGAAAAAGATACGCACCGCAAAAACAATTTTTTTTTAAATTATTTTATGGAGCTTTAATATTTTATTTTTATTATTATTTTAGGTGGTGCGTCTGATAACCTTTACGCACCGGTGTGGTAAGGTTATACAACACACTGCATAAAATAATATAACAAATTTTCATACGGTGTATTATATTACAATGGAGCACTATCGACGGTGCTCATAGGTAAGCAATGCTTAAATGTTTTTGGCGTGCACCGATGATGAAATTTACTTATTTTTTTAAGGAAGTTATTTTTTCGTATTTATAAATAAATTTCTCATTTACTAGATTTTTTGTATGTTTTATGTATGAGGTTGATGTATTTCATATGCTAATTATGCAGAGAGGTCAGCGGAGAGAACAATAACAACAATAGGAGCAGAGGGTTGACCTGTACAATGTTGTACGAGATTGGGAGGCGAGGGAAAGGTAAAAGGATTTGTACCCTCGCCCTATTACTGCAACAATGTAACACACCCACGGTGGGGCGTCAAAATTTTGTTCTTCTTAAGAACTCAAGGCCTCCATACAAGGTCTCAAATCTCATTTTGCTCGTCCATGGCTTTCCCGCAGCGGTCACCACGCTCAAAACCGAACTCAGAACTCACGGATACGCCTCTCTTGAGCTCCTCGGGTGTTCATTGGTCGGGGCCATGGGACCTCCACGTGGGTCCGACTCCATAGGTTCCTCGCGCGCGTCGATACTTCAGACTTTGGGTGTCCTTGACTCATCTGACTACGATTCCGCTGAAGTCCGAACCCGCGGACAAACATGGGTCGAATTGACGGTCCATATTCTTGTCACAGCCAATAGTTGAGATTGAATTAGGGTCTCTAGATTTGGGAGTTTTCCTTGAACTCTCTATGATACTATGCTCCAAATCCTCCGAAGTTTCAGAGTTCCAGACTCTCGGAGTCCTAGTCCCTCTACCAACCACGTTGGCTAGGTGGGCACGCACCAGGGGTTGACACGTAGTTGGATCAGGGGCAACATGTGCCCTCACCCGGGGTGATGCACGTCACAATCCAAGGGTCCTATGGGGTAGGTGATGCGCATGAAACCAGGTGGCACGTGGTTCATTAAGTTTGGAACCATGTCACCAGGGATGACGTCACCGTACCTCGTCACCTCGAGCTGACAGGCTTCTACATTCCTCAAATTTCATGGTTGAGATCCAGTCATGTAGACCTATAGATCCGTGGCTCTGGTTACCTCAAAGTTTCGACGTTTGGGAGTATTTCTAAGAAAACTCCTCTTACCTTCTGAAGCTTTCAATCTCCGAAGTAGAGGGACTGGCGCCATGCATCCCCGATATGATGACGGTTGGGAAAGGATCCAAAGGATCCCGCGATATACGGTACTAGATCCTTCGCGACTTCGGCCTTCAGGGTTTCGGGCCTAGATTTAATTGGTGAAATAGGTCGACCCAACCACCCGGGGGACCACCTATTGTCGTTCAATCTCACGGGAGACTGAGTCTCCTAGTCACCTTTAGTCTGCGTAAGGCTAGTAAGGTCGGTCTTACTCCGAAGGCTCGGACTTCTGGAGCTACGAGGCCAAGGGAACATGACCTCCTTAGGCTTATCCCAAGGTTCCTGGGTATAGGTCATATGGGTCCTTTGGAACGGATCTCTTCCACTCGTCTTCTAAACGAAGAGACCTCCTCTTTTCAAGGCTTCAACTTCACTACCCCTCTTGAGATTTACCCTGAAAGGATTAAGGGCTTGGGTCTGGCATTCTGGTCACACGACAAAGGGGTCTAGAAGAGGTATTCTCTTCAAACGGATGGTGTTAGGTCGACACAATATCTCCTATCTCGACCATCTTAACAACTTATGCCCCGGGAAGCCTCCGTAGTTAAGTTGGGCATACAGTCTATTAATTGGAAGTGTAAATTCAAAAGGAGATGAAGGCATGCACATAACATAGCCATTTCACACATAAGACATTTATAAATGCACATATATGTATAAGTCCAAGTATTCATCCATTATTCGAGTTCAACAAATAAAGCAGAGAAAATATTTATTAGAACCAGACAATGTGAAGCGACTGCTGGAAGGGGTGCTAGTTTCCACCCAACCATAATATCAGTCACTCCAAACATATTTACCACTAGCCGCCCCCGAGCTAGACCATGATGTTCTGCTACACAATCCTTCTTCTAGCTCAACAACAATAGGGACGTAAGTTACTCTTCTCCTCCTGCATGATCCTAACAATGGTTTACACGATACCAAGAAAGGAGGACCGACCTCGTTTATCAGCTTGTATCATAACCTTCTCTGCCATTTCCTATAACCAGAACGCTTATTTTTCAGTTCTTGAACCCGAGAGATTCACCCCCCATCTCTGCACTCTTCGCAGGTCTCCTTCTGCCCACCACACCTTCCTTTCTCACCTCTTTCAGCAAGGTCACGTGTGGCTTGAATTCCCAGCCTGCAGTTAACTCTAGAAGCCTTACAAATGAGTGTTATGCCCCATCCCTTCATTAACTATTGAGGAGGTCTTCCCACCTACCAACCTGACTGTAATTTATTTATGGGTCAGAGGACTGTTCTGGTCCTGAGCAATTAAATCCAGTAAGTACTAGTTTGGTGAAGGTTAACGCAACCATTCCTGGTCCCCTTCACCATCTCTTTGTATAACATTCATGGTCTTTCTAAGTACACCCCCCTTCCAACAATCATGCAACACTTGTCCATTTTCTAGTAAATAACTAGATTTACATTCGTTTACCTTTCAAACAAAGTTCCATTGAATCAATATTCACACATATGGAGTTTTTCATAGTCTCTTGGCCATTATATTTATATTTACAAGCCGGGGGAATCAGGATGTTACAAACAACCCATGTCCTCTTGAGGAATGTAGGCCTCCTTAAGTACTATGATGAGGCTACATCCCTGAAGGGGAACTTCGGGTTGTTGGTGCAGTTGATATGTCGATGGGATGTCCATCAACAAACATTTTGTGTCGTTCATGATCAGTGGTACCATCCCACTGAGAAAGATATGTATTTTATCACTGGGTTATTCAAGAGAGGGGAGGATTTTCCCCAGTTCCATGAAGTCCCAGTAGGTGTTGCAGCAGAGAGTCAGCTCATGTACTCTCAGAGATATATTGGAGTTGATGTACTTTCCCTAGCTGATTTTCAGGTGTTTGGTGGACAACTATGGATCGCTTCTTTCAGTGCAGAGGGGGTTAGGTGCCTCTCACTATTAGTGACGACCATTGCATAGTTTACCAGTGATGGGAAGCGCATTAGTTTCCCTCTTTTGTATTATGTCGATTCTTTGGTACAGAGGCCACGATGTATTAGATGGTATGCCATTTTTTTGCGGCAATTTTGTATACCTCTAGAGAGATGTCGTGCTATGATACATGGGAGGGCGAACTTCCCTTTTGCTTCAGATTTGTTTTGTTTATTTTTTGAGATGTTTATGGAGACGAGGCCTAATTTTGTCCGTCAACATTTTAGGACGATGAATCATGTGTGAATGCACATGTGGGGCGAGAGGATGCCTGTCTCAATATATTATGAGGAGGACCATGTGATTTTCCCTTTTTATTTGATTTATGGTACCTATCATGCCCACATTTCGGACATATCTCTTTGTCTGCATATTCTCCTCTATATAGAATACAATCATTCAGACATGCATGATATGATATGTACTCAACACCCAACATTTTCAACATCTTCTTTTCCTCTTCACAACTGTTGGGCAAGGCATTATCACTCAGAAGAACATTATCTTTGAATAACTTGCAGTTAGTGGGAAATAGAAATGTACAATGTCATTTAACGTTCATAAAATCGACCGTTTTTAATGTTGATTGTGTGACAAGATTTCTCAAAATATAAGGGGACTTGATGGTCAGTTACCTCAATATTACCGAGAAACATGTGTTTGACATGCCAAACTTTTCTTTCAAGTTGTACAGTAACATTTTTGTCCCCAGCTGTGTAGACTTTGACTGGCTAGGTCCAAAGAGAGGGGTGGTGGAAGGAGATTTCAGGCTTTCGAAAAAGGTATCAATAATATGAGTATCATCCCCTAACTCATCATTCTAGAATGCATTTAACAACATTGTCTCCATGGAAGTAGTATCTTGTAAATAATCATCCATACCAACCTCTATTTGATTGACTCTATTGCCAACTTGTGAAGAACTAATATTGTTGTAGTCATTCCTAATTAGTGAATCTGGACATAGTGGGAATTTAATAGGTGGTTGATTTAACCATTCTTGGTATGATTCCTCTCTAAGTTGTGCTCTTATTGAATTATTCTCTCTATTTGACATTGTAGTGGGGTGAAATGGAAGATGACTGGTAGGTCATTCATCATCAGAATCCTGATTTCAAAAATATTGAACATTAGTACATCGATGATATTAGTAAGCACAATGCAATTGATTTGTTCAAATTACATTATACCAGACAATTATTACCATCGTTGACCCAGGATTGCGGCTGCAAGATGGCATGTTACAATTGGCAGGGTAAAATGACTTTCCATTTTCATCTACCAACTGCTTGCGGTATGTTGATCCTGATAAGAGCTTCAGACGTTTTTGAACTGGTGGAATATTTTCTACTTCTAAACTCGATTCTGAATCAGTATCCTGCAAATTTTGATACATTTTTATTCAGATTGACATGGGCAAAAAAATAAATTCAATTAGATAATCAAATATAAATAAAATATGAACTTACTGGAGATGGAAAGGGAGAACTCCGCGATGGAATTTGAGCAATATGGAACGAGTTATAATTTGAAGAATTGGCCATTTGATATTATAAGTTTTTCTCCCTGCATTTGAGCAAAATCAACAATAAATTTTTAAGAATAAGGTGACTTTAAGTGGAAAATGTATACTATGAAGTACTACACATCATGTGGATGCATCCTAAAAGATAATTTAAGATGAATATACTATTTTATGTGCAAATAAAAATTCAGATAACTTTTAAAGCATAATGATGTGCTTAATTAAACCAAACACATCGGTGCGTCTATAACAATAGAAAGCACTGGGGTGTTTAATTACTAACTGCATTGGTTCTCAAGATTTCAAATAAATAAAAAAGAATTATATGATATTGGTGCTCCAAAAATATTTAGCGCACCGATGCTTTGTATAAACAAACGCACCGATGTGTTATATTAATAAACACACCGGTGTTTCGAAAAACTTTAAAAAAAAAACGTGACTTTGTTTTTTTACAACTGAAAAATGAGCAGTAATTTATTTTTCGAAAATCTAATTTCATAAAGTCCCTGAAATAGTAAGAAGCTATTCATTATTTCATTATTTTGCCAAAATCTACAGGGGAGAGATTTGCAAGAGAGACATACCGGGGAACATTGTGGAGCAACATGATACTTTGAGACAACATAATTATTCAGAAGATCATAATTTGAAGGGTATGGTGATTCACTCAAAACCCTTTTCATAAAGTCCTTTAAATAGTATTAAGCTATTCACTATTTCATTATTTTTCCAAAATTTACAGGGGAGAGAATTGCAAGAGAGACATATTGGGGAGCACTATGGAGAAACATAATACTTTGGAACATCATAATTGTTCAGAAGATCAAAATTTGAAGGGTATGGTGATTCACTCAAAACACTTTTGGAGCAACAAAATTATTCAGAAAAAAAATTAAAAATTTTCATACTTACCTTAAATCGTTGCTTCTTCTTGCTTATGTGACTGCAAAATTTCACCTTAGGGTTTAACTCCCTCTATCACTTCACAATTATAGATTTTCATTTTAAGTGTTTTATATTTAACGGGTTTGTGTTTCTATATATAAGGCGTATGGCATGTGATGCAAGGGGACCACTTATTGCATCAGATCCAACCCTCTCGGCCCTGTCACGTTTAAAAAAAATTGTTTCTGGTTATCGATGCACACCTATTTGACTATAATGCACCGGTGTGCTTAATGATAAAGTGCACTGGAAATGATGTAACATAATTTTTAAATTTTTTCGTTCATGAGTGTGTAATTTTTTTTGGTTATTTTTTTCATCCATGATATTTTTTTTTTCGCTTTTTACTCTAATCGCGATGCAGTTATCGATACATATTGCACTGTTGTAATTTAAAATATTTTTTAAAAGTTTGTTTTTTCCTCTCGGTGTGTTTTCTATATCAAACGCATCGGTGCGTTCATATTATTACAACGCACCAGAAACCAAATTTGTTTTTATCTTTTTTTTAGCTGAAAATTATGTGATTTGTTTATAAAATATATTTAATAGCTTATGTATTGAATGGTACATATTTTATATTGATAAAAAAAATGTGTGAGAATAGTTCAAGTAACAAAAATTTTGATCGACACAATGATAGCACATCCAAAAAAACAAAAAAGGCAAGTTCTTTGTAAATTCTATACAAAATTAATATGTTTGAATTATATGTAAGTTTAACTAATATGTATTGGTTAGTGTGTGTCATGTAGAGCCACAAAATGAGGAATCTCGATAAGATTCTTTGTGATCTAAGTGCAGAAGAGCGTAAAATCTTGATGGAAAAATTGCAAAAGGATAATCAGGTGAATGAAAAAATACTATTCAATATGAGTTCTTTTTTGAAAGTTCATTAATAGTATAGTTAAGAATATTAGATAACATGTTTCAAACAATATATTAATTCACATATGTTTGATCTTCTACAGGGACCAACAACAAAAGAACAGACCGTCGTCTTAAGAAAATAAAAAATATAGAAGATGTAAATGATGATGAATTGGTCCTTAGCTCATCTGGAGTGGTGTTGGAGGTTAATGAAAGGGGGAAATTTTTTACAAAACTACGAGGGATATAGTGAAACGAATGTATAGACATACTTTCCACTTACAATACAAAAATCAATCCAATGATTCCAAGAACCAGGTTATATCTAAACTATAGGAAGCGTTTCCAGAGCAATGGTCAATGAGACCTGACAAACTTGCAATAGCAAAACATACAACAACAAAAATGAATCATTCAAAAAGTAATATTCCTAAAAATGTTTTAATTCTAAAATATGTATATATTACTACAAAGCATTCCTTTATTAATATCAATTTTTTTTATATTTGGTTTTCATATATCAATATAAAAATAATTTATTGTCTGCATGTTACTTTTTTCAGGAAGATTATGAAAATCTCAAAGGATCAACGAGATGATATCCAAAATATGTCTGTAGGAATGTCCAAAAATGTGTACAAGGATATGGTCAAAGAAATGGACATAATTGCATCGCCGGAGGATCCATCTCAACAACAACGTGCTTCAAATGTATGCAATCATTGAATTTTTCTATTAGGTACATATAAATAAATAATTAAGCATTAAATATTAATTTTCAAGTATTTTCTTGCAGAAAAGAAAACAAAATGGAACCCATTCAACACATAAAACAGGACGACAAGGAAGAAAATGGTTGATAGCAAAGTTTGTGAGTAATTGTTATTTCCTTATAACATTAACTTAAGATTTCATTGTTGTATATTTTAAGTGGTTTTACAACAGACATCCTTGAAAGTCTTCAAACAGGTGCTAACATACAAAGAAGAGCAATCCGAAGAATTGATTGACATTGGGTTAAGTAAGGGTTGTGAGTATATGTTGACATATCAAAAATTAAATGTGGAATTTGTAAGTATCTATGTTGTTTTACTTCTCTCATTTTATAATTAATGAAACAAAAAAATACATTTATATTAAATCTATGATTTATTATGGGGTATAAAACTTGCAGGAAACAAAGTATGGAAATGTGCCAACCAGAGAGTTGTTGAGGGAAGGAATGAGATTTGGTTTTGAAAGAATGTGTATCATTCAAGACTCAATTATCTCTATGGTAAATCGCTTTTTAATTTACATTCATGTATATTATTTATTTCAATTTTCATTATTCTCACCAATGTGGATACAGTCATTACACTTTATTTTCATTTTTGTAGATGGAACTTGAAGAAGAGGAAAACAATCGAGGAAATCAACAAAACATTTGACCAAATAACTCAAGTCATGGAAGTAGCTCGAGCACTGACAACAGTTCCAGTGAAGAATGATGATCAATATATTTAGATATCAATGCAAGCTGTTGTATTTTTTGAAATAATTGTCTGTGAAAATCAGACATTTTGTTTAACGTAATGGACATAGTTTCTCAATTGAAAGACAAGGGATTACCAATAAATGTCTCATTTTCTATGAAAAAGAGCCTCTTATTCATATATAGTTAAAAAACATTTTATTTTATTCTATTGTGTTGTTCAATATCGTTGTGAAATGTTACATTGTTGATTAAATATATGGATGATTAAATATTATAATGAAGAGATGTGAAATATGAAGATATACAAATTAATCCAAACATCATATCCAAATACACTACTCAAAAACCAATTTATATGAATACTAGTATAAGATATATGTCAATTTTTTTATGAACAATAGAATTAAAAAATAACAATAATTGCTCTGCCACAGGTCGATGTTTCTAAAAAGAGAAAATGAAAACCGGTGTGTTTAATGCTAAAAAGCATTGGTGCATTTAATGATAAAAAACATCGGTGTTGTAATGAAACGTGCCCCGGTGTTGATATATAATGAACCAACATCGATCATAATACTATTTTAACAACCAAAATTATAATAATAAAAAGCGATCTTCCGGTGCATTTAATTAAAAAGCGCATCGGTGCTTTTGTATGATACTTCTGCATCGGTGCATTCTTAATTTCATGCACCAGTCAGGTTTGTCTTGTAACTCACTGGTACATGGTATCATAGATTCGACCGATGCATTGTTGTTACTAAAGGACCGTTGCGTTATGATTTGTAAGAGCACTGGTGCCCCAATAATTTTTTATATAGCCATGGTGCTTTCAGTGAAATGTAAGCACCTTTGATTTAAATTTGAGAATGCATCGATGCATGGTATCATAGATTCGGCTAATGCATTGTTTTAATTAAAGCATAGGTGTGTTATTATTTATAAATGCACCAGTGCCCCAATATTTTATGACTTCCCCGGTGCTTTCGGTGAAATGTAAGCAACGATGCTTTAAATTTGAGAATGCACCGATGCATATACACCATGAAGCAGACCGCCTAGAAAAACATATGCTAAAACATCTACACGCCCATATTTTTTAGTTATAATGAAGTTCCGTTACAATCTCTGCAAAAACATCTGCTACCAAAAATGGATGTTTTCGCGGAGGTTTTTTTGACATTTTTTTCCAATTTTGTAACACTAAAAACCTCCACTATAACCTTTTCTACAAGGTCTTTTCCTTGTAGTGTCATTTCGAGATGTTTCATGGGGGAGTTTTGAACTACGCTACATATGATAAGGAACATATTCCATTGTTCAAGTTGTCAAGAAGTGGAAGCACTATCTGATGGGAAAGGAAACCATTATCCAAACTGCTCACCATCCACTGCAATATTTGCAATCCCAAAGTAAGCTTCAACAAACCAAAAATTAAAAGTGGATGGGGTTTTTACAACAGTTTCATCTAGTCATCAAGTATAAGGAGGGAAACACTAATAAGTTGTTGGACATGCTTTCAAGGCCAACCACGTCCAATATTACAGCTTTCAGAACACTTATGAACTTGGATCCTCTTACCCATTATGCATACAAAGAGGCATACACAGAAGATGAGGACTTTAAAGAGGTGTTTCAACAACTACATGGCTAAATTCATATTGAATAAGGTGACAATAAGGATGAATATCATCTCTAGAATGGGTTCTCTACAAGATAGAGAAGTTGTATGTTCCTAAAGGTGAAATATTACAGCTTATTAGATAAACTCACACCTTCAAGCTTGGTTTGGCTCTTATGGGAGTATCAGGGGGTTCGATAGGCTTTACCAACAAAAACCCCATAAGCATCGGCATATTCAATATTCAAGGATTGAAGAAGGTCTCACCCGAGATGCCATGAGAATCACAAAGACCATAATTCTTGTGTTAGATGTGAAGGAACATCACATACACAAAATCTTCATCAACTAATTATTCATTCATTCATAACTACCATAAGATTATTCCACATCATAACATAAACATACATACATTCAAACCATAACTCATCAACATACAGAGATAAATGTACTTTAGATTTCATTCATTAAACTCAAAGGCATGTACATACATTCTCATACAACAGAGGTCGAATCCTGCTCAAGAAACATCAATGGTAACTAGAACAAAGATGCACCATGCGCTAACAACTTTCTCTCATTAACACACATTATCTTTGAACATAAAAAAATGATACAAGACTAAACTTCGAGCTCTCGCTTAGCTCTCTCTTCCTAACTCTCTATCCACATCCACCTTCTCCAGTGACCAAAAACCCAACCCATTACATATTTGCATGCATATCCCCATATCTTTCATGGAGCGTGGAAATCATAACTAACTTGAAAGTTCATCCACAACCTCGACCATGACCATTCAGGTTGTTACAAAAACAATTACAAATATTATAGAAGATATTACCAAATTATTTGGCCTGCATGTGATCTCTTTAAGTCCCTTAGGCATGGTACAAAATGGGTTGGTGCACACAGTATCTCCTTGGACAACGTAGATGCTAAACTTAGCATCGTGCAGTGTACCTTCTTGGGTGAATGCACAACTTCTGCAAAACCTTAGGTGCCAACAACCCCCCAACACTATTAATTGGCTTGTCCTTGAGTCAACGATGTTGTCTAAGGTGAGACAGAGGCATTCGATGGCAACGTATTAATGAGGTCTTCAATAAAGAGTTTCAACTCACCATCGATTTCATAAAAAAATGTCAGCTCAATGCTCAACTCACTGTGGAAAAATAATGGGCGTGGGTAGCATGTAGGATGTTAGATACTCACCCGGTAACTTCCCCCCATGATACCCAGCCATTGAGTGGGCTATCAAAGTATACCATTGTTAATGTTGACTTGCAGAGGTTTCCACTGTCATAATTGTTTTGTGCATGGAGGACTATTTGCATAACTGATTTTAATTTCCCATGTGCTCATCACCTGTAAAAGCACTAATGGATTTTCTCTTTGGCGTCGTATTGGCCTACGTATGGGTGGCCAACCGTCAGTTCCAAATTTTCCATCCTTTGGGTTGTACGTGGACAGTTAATCCTTAATCTCTTTTGAATCTGTCGAATCCGCTTGCGGGTACGACCTATCCTGTCTGGCTTTATTGTGGTAACATACTTAATTTTCCCATTTATTATCTCTATTCTACCCTAAGTTGTATCCTACTCTTGCGTAATTCCTTTCCACTGTGCATTATCATTTCATGCCAAGATGTTATTGTAGTGGATGTGACCTTGAGGGGTCGCAATGCTTATTTAGTAGGATCCTGTGGATAAGTCCCTTCCAGGGTTTTCCCTTGAGTTGCGCTACCATGCTAGCTAGACTAGTAGATGATCCACAAAATGATTTATCTTTGTGATTGTGTTTTATCCGGTGGTCTAGAGAGTGTTATTGGTATCAAGAGAATAAAATCCTCTCGCGACGCAATATTATTTGGTACATGGTGGGAAATTGTTACCATTTACATTCCCAGCTAAGATCTCGGTAGGTTGCCCAACTCTAATCCAACCCAACACACTTCTTTAGTGAGTCATGCACATCTTCGGGTTGATACCTCATACAATTTTTTTTTCCATCTGTCCATGGCATCTTTTGAATATGTTTCATAGGGGAGAGCACTTCTCCAGCTCAATTTTCCATCTGTTGTTGGATTCACATAATCTTCTTTGTGCCCCATGATGTTATATATTTTCTCTAGGACTGAACTTTGTGCATCTTCATCCATGGGCTCGTTATATTTGTCACCCTCATTTGGATCCAATGGTGTAATAATGCACAAGGTGTCAATCTAAAAGGACATATGTCACTACTTTAGGTTCAACATGCCATTGTTTTCAAATTCCCAATCAATATCAAGTAGAGTTGGATAGGGGTCTGAGGAATCCATGATCTCAATCACTTCAAAGTATGCTTTGGAATTTACCTCGTCAATGATTACTTCTACTTGTTCCAACTTTTCAATAGGGTGGATTTTATATTGGTTGGAAAGCTCTAGTTGAATTAGGGACCACATTGAGTTTGGTTTTCCCATCAACTCCCAAGATTTCTTCAAAAAAATGTTTACATCAGATCCCAAGTCCAACATGACACCATCCATCTCATTGCTTTTGACCTCAGTTGTCATCTTGAATTCTCTTCATGTGCACATATACTTGCTCATCTGGTAGGCATCTCATTTTGGTAGCGGGGTGGAAATAGCTTTACTTGTCTCCTCTTCCCCCATGCATCTCATTAACATGAGGTTCAATCTCTTTGCAGCCCTAGGATAGCTTAAAAACTTAATCCAACAATGCAAGAAATCACTTACTTGGTTTTCTGATTTGACTTCGTGGTAAGTGTTGGGTTTCATTTCCTCTTTTGTTGCATGTCGCATTTCTTCATGCACTCATTCTTCTTCCATTTCTTTGTGTTCTACCCATTCTAACTCTTCATGCCTGTGGGATCCAACAATTTATGTGTTGCATGTTGTATTTCTTCTCACACACGGGCTTCCTCTAGTGACTTGTATGTTGCTTGTTGTAACTCTTCGTGTGCATGAGCTTCCTCCAATGACCTTTGTGTCATGCATTATAACTCTTCATGCACACGGCCTTCCTCCAATGACCTTTGCGTTGCACGCTGTAACTCTTTGTGCGCTCTATCCTCTTCTAGAGCCCTTTGTGTGTTGCGTGGGAATCACTTTTGTTGCACGAAGTCAAACTTGGGAGGTGCATGCACTATGTTTTCTATCTTTCCTTCTACATTATGACATGAACTTTCTCCTCATTCCAGGTCTATTCCCATCCGGATGCTTCCTCAGGTAACTAGTTGTACATTGTCTTCTTCTTTTGGCTTTTGACCTTCAGGTGGCTCTGCAGTCACCATATTGCAGTGTCCCTTCTTCTCTTCCCATTTTTTCCAAAACATTTGGGCAATATTATGTGACATGATATGCTTTGTGGAAATATCTGTAGAGTGTGCATAGTTTGGTACAGAAGCACGACAAGTGGCCTACTTCTCCATGGTTAAAGTAGGTAGGTGGCCTTTCTCCACCACCATTGTATCCTATTCCCCTTCCACATCCATATCCTCCTCTAATGCGTCCTTGGTATCCTCCTCTATCAAAGCCTCTACAGTCTCCACCCTTTTGTTCTTATTGGACCCAGAAAGTGATTTAGCAGTGTGCTCTTGCATCAACTGTAGTAATTGGTAGTTGTTCACATCGTGGCCCATGGATTTGAAAAAATCACAAAATGGAGTATGTGTAGTCTTCTAATACTTCTGCAATGTCGATAAATGGGGAGGTATATGGCCCCATTTCCTACAAATATCATACCATTCGATATGTGGTCTAGTTGGGAATAGATTCAACACACTTGTCGCTATGTAATTTTCCAACGTGGGGCATTCATTTCTATTGTGACCTTTAGTGCGACACATAGTACACCAGACATTCTCGTGCACCACCTTGGCCTTGGAAATATCTTGTATCTGCATGGTGAGGTTTGTGAGATGGGATTGTACTTGCGCCATCCCTGTCAAAGTCTCACCACCTCTTGATGTAGCTTCTAGGCGCATTGCGATTTCCATGACCTCCACTTGGGTCATCACTTTTTGTTGGGTGAGGGGAACTTGAATATGAGGCAGGAGCCCAACAATAAACCATTCTTTGTGTTGGACAACTTGAAGTTGAAACGCCAACCTATCCAACTAAATCTTGAACAGTTGTTCATAATCCCATATGGTTTCACCAACTAATTTCTCTATCTCTTTGACTTCCATGATGCATTGTGATTTTTACTTAGGTTTTTGAAATTCCCTAAGCATATCTCTCTTTATGTCTAGTAAGGGCTTGTCTTCTCCCACCAACGCAGTAGAATTGTACTTCATGTACCACATTAGAGCTCTATCTCTGAAGGTAGTCTCCAAATACACAATCTTGGATGCTTCATTCATGACTCTCTTCACAAACCATATATCTTCACCCGTGAACTAGTGTTTCTCTGCACCATCTCTTCCTATCCCATGAAGTGTGAAAATCCTCATAGTTGAATCTTGGTTCACCATACTCAATCTAGAACTATTTCTTCCTCATTGGTCATTGCTTGGTGTTGATGTTGACGCTCCTCTTTGCGAAGTATTGTTGACTTCAAATTCTTCTTCACTCATGTATTCTCCTATTTATTCTATTATTTCTTCATCTACTCTTATCTCTACACTTTCTTTGTTTCTTTCTTCTTGGTGACAAATGTGCAAGGGGGGTAGTTCAAAGAGGGGGTTCCTCCATACTCTCTCATATTTTTCAGTGAGGGATCCAAAAGAGCTCCCTATCTCTAGGCACACAAGCCTACTCATAAATGCTAAGGCCTCGACCCCTTCTCGAAGAGCTCCATCACTATATTCTATTGTTATTGTGACGTTTCTCTATGTCTCATACTCCTTTGATGTGACTACCTCTCTTTGTAGCCAAGGGGGCCTGACTTTGTGGTATCCATCCCTACTCCCGCTACTTTTGGTATCTTCTCTTGATACCTTACTCCTAATTATGTGTCTCTTTGACAACCTCTCTTCTTCTATGCTTCTCTACGGCATAGAAATTTCTCATGCACACCCTCCTGCTGCAGTTTCTTTTATCTTCATCTCAGACCCGACTATTGGTTCTTCACCCCTTTCTTTTTCTTCTCCTCTTCTTTACTTGACTTGCCTCCTTATCTCTACTCTTCTTGCATATCTCTCATCTCTCTTTCTCCTTTTCTCTTCTATATCCATTCTTGTCTCACCTCATCTTATCTTTCTCTAGATCCATTATTTATTTCCTTTTCACCCTTATTTCCATCACCCTTTGCGCAAGGGGGTTTACTCGGCCATCCTATCGGGCTCCATGTTCATTAACCCATTCTCTACAAACAATATCTTGATCCACAAAGGAATCTCTTCCAATAATGTTCTTCTAGGGCCAATGACAAACTTCTTTTCAACAGTGTTGAAGGATTCACTGCACTCAATAGAAAACTCAATGATATACCCTTCCTTAACCCAGTTGAACCAAAATTTGTCTACTCCGACCCACTTATTATCCACATATTTCATCCTATTGATTGTATTTTAGTCCAATACCAGTGATTCTTGGGCTCCCCAGGCAAATTTAATATGTGTCTGCCTTTTTATCCATATATGAAATAAACAAGAAAACTTAGCAAAGAAAGTTTCATGTAAATTGGTATAGATGTACCTTTGTTTCGACCGCTCAAGGTTGATCTACAAATTTTTGTTCTTTCATCGCACAAACTCATCCTCCTTCTCAGATACCCAGTCTCGTGTCTCCTCCGTGGATGGTTTCCACCTCATTGTTTTCCTTCAACATCTAGTACAAAACCTTCAAGTCCTGACAACAAAACCATTTGTTGGCTCTTATGGGGGTATTATACCCAGGGTTCGATAGGATTTACCAACAAAAACCCAATTGACATAAGCATATTCAATATTCAAGGACTGAAGAGGGTCTCACCCGAGACACCATGAGAATCACAAAGACCATAAGTCTTGTGTCGGATGTGAAGGAATAACACATATAGGAAATCTCCATCAAATTAATCATTCATTCATTTAGAACTATCATAATATTGTTGCATATCATAATATAAAC
This sequence comes from Picea engelmannii, assembly GCA_009831015.1. Lineage (NCBI taxonomy): Eukaryota > Viridiplantae > Streptophyta > Pinopsida > Pinales > Pinaceae > Picea > Picea engelmannii. The sequence goes on along the minus strand of ML776911.1, from coordinate 131,264 downwards.
ATGCATACAAACCATACATGAATGAATGATACATACATACATGCATACAAACCATAACTCATCAACATACAGAGATAAATGTGCTTCAATTTTCATTCATTAAACTTAAAGGCATGTAAGTGCATTCTCATACAATAGAGGCCAGAGATTGTTCAAGAAACAAAAATGGTAACCAAAATAAAGATGTGTCGTGCACTAACATATTTCTCTCATTAACACACATTATCTCCGAACATCAAAAAATGATACAAGACTAAACTTCAATCTCTCACTCAACTCTCTCTCCCTAACTCTCTATCCACATTCACCTTCTCTAGTGACCAAAAACCCAACCCATTACATGTTCACATGCATCCCCCCATATCTTTCATGGAGCATGGAAATTAGACCTAACTTGCCAGCTCATACACAACCTCGACCATGACTAGTCGAGTTGCTACAAAAACAGTTACAAAGGTTATAGAAAATATTTCATGATATGGACTACATGTGATCCCTTTAAGTCCCTTATACATGGTACAAAATGGGTTGGCACACACAATATCTCATTGGTTTGTGTAGATGTTAAACTTGGCACAACGCGGTGTATCTTCTTGGGCACATGTGTAGTGATAAATTGTGGCGCATGCTCAAATTTTTCAAAACCTTAGGTGCCAACAAGTTGCAGGACATTTTAGTGTTGAGAATATAGTTTCCAACTTGCAAAGGTATGTGTATTGGCCTAGAATGCAAGAAGATGTAGCTCAGTTTATTAGAGGATGCATGCTTTGTTGTACCAGCAAGGTTTATACCATCCCTTACTAGTACCCACTCGACCTTGGAAAATAATTTCCATGTATTTTGTGGGTGGTTTTCTAATAACGAGAAGGGAAATTATTATATATTTGTGGTAGTTGATAGGTTCAACAAGATGTGCATTATCATGGCTTGTAAAAATACCATCAAAGGACAAGAAGCAATAAAAATTATCTTTGCACAGGTCTGGGTGCACTTTGGGATACCAAGGAGCATCAACTCATATAGGGATACCGGATTTCTCAATTCCTTTTGGATTACACTTTGGGAGAAGATGGATGCCAAATTGAAGAGATATAAAAAATTCCATCCATAGACATATGAGAAGACAAAAGTAGTCAATAGGACTTTGGTTCAACTTTTGAGGGGTTACAATCAGAAATATCTGAAGACCTGGGATCAAAATTTGATCTACATTCAACACTCTTATAACAGAGCAATCCATACTTCCATTGGTAAGTCCCCTTTCAAAAATTGATTTGGGTATTTTTCGCCTTCACCCTTGGATGTTGTTATGGAAAACAAAGAGGAGTGAGGGAAAACATCACAAGAGAAGCATTGAAAGCAGATAGGTTTGTTGAAAATATTAGCCATATCCATTTGCAATTACAAGATATGTTGAAGAAGTCACAAGAGAGGTACAAGGCCTGACATGATCAACAAAGAATTGAAAAATCACTCTAAGTGGGAGACAGGGTTTGGTTACAGCTAAACAAGAAAATAATATAGGGTCCTAGTAAGAATATTGAGGCTCTATGATATGGTCCTTTTGAGGTATTGGAGAAGATGGGTGATAATTCCTACAGATTCAATCTTCCCCCATACATGTGCATTTACTCAGTAGTGAATGTGGAGAATATAAAACTTTATGAGCCTTCCATTTTGGATCAAGAAACTAAGGAGCAGTTCCTACCTACCATAGAGGTCTTATCACCATAACTTCAAGCAGATTTAGAAGAACATACAATATCGCAAAAGAGGTCCATAACTGTTAGACAGGGGAATATGACCTTTGACAAATTGGGTTGAAAGGAAAACTTCCAGGCAAGACAAAATGGTACTCCAAGAAGAAGGTAGAGGAAAATTTTTCTCACCTCATTCAATAAAATATTTTGGGGACCAAAAGCCTCCCTAAATGGGGAGGTATGATCAAGAATGGCTCATTATACCATTTTCCATCTATCTTAGTACTTTCTAGGTGGAAAATTTTAGGAATTAGATTGCAGGTTCTATTTTGTGTCGAGTCCTAGTTTGGAGATTTGGGGTTTGAAACCTTCTAGAGCCATTTTGAGGCATCAAATAGCATTTTTGGGGGTCAAAAATTTGCAAGAATAGTTCCCAACCCCTTGACGTTGTTCCACACATCCTTTCTAATTGTTCAAAAATCACCTCAATATGAGCTCATATGAAGAAGTTATGCCTCATGCAAGTTGACCTACCTTGTTGACTAACATGGTAATAAGTGGCTGCCATGTCAGCTCCCATTATTCACACTTATGGGGATAGCCACATGTGGAATTTAAAGAATATTATAAAAGGTCCAAGACATTATCACTAATTGAGGGTTGAGGATGTGAAAACCCTAACCCTAGACGACTATCAGGGTTATGCTGAATACCAAGCCGCTAGGAGAAGAAGTCGTTCTTTAGCATTGTACTTGTTCCATAGTTGAGCATAACATATAGGAGTGGATTTTAGAGATAACAGAGAAAGAATAAGATTTTTTATCATCCATTCAAACCACAGTTTCAAAGGAAACTCAATAGTGAATGTCTCTTTCTTGTATTTTCATTTCATAACAGAAGAAAAGAGAGCAAAGCATAAGCCTCACCTTCTAGTTGGGTTTTCTACCATATCGGGTTTCTCATGATACATCCAATGTTCAATGGTGTGGATGGTGTGTTTATTTTCTTGTTCTTTCATTTCGATTTTCTTTATTTCATAAATTCAAGCACTAAGGTATCAATAATTAATCTGGGATCTAAGGAAATAATTTGCATAATCTGAGATTTTAGAATGTTACAAGATTTGTTGTGACAAACTGTTCCAATGGAATATCCACGGTAGTTTATAGATCAGGAGATCACTTGTAGGTGGAAAGAGGATGCAGCTAGGATAAATCCCAGATGCCTTCCTCCTCCACAACTTCCCCTATTCTTATTCTACCGCTTTCTCCTAAACCGTTAACAAACTATGAAGTTGGTTGTTATTACAAATGTATTAAAACTATATTTAATGTCTTTGATTTTTATAAATTAAGAAGATATCGAGTCAGATGTTATTACAAATGTTTTAAAACTAAATATAATGTTTTTGTAGGAAGGCATTCCAAGAAAAAGTGTTTTTCATCTTCTACACTATTCATTTCACAAATTTTACAAAATCTTTAGTGCTAAGTTTTAGGTCTAAATATCTAGGCCCCTATTTTACTATAAAGATTAAGGAAATTTGTTCTTATCTTTCCAATATTTAATTTATTTCTTGATTTGGCAACAATGGAACTTGATAATTTTGATCATCCAACTTGAGGTTAATAATTTCTTTGCAATAATTCAACTTTCTCTTCTTCTCAATCTCCCTATCACTCCATGTTTTCTTTTTAAACTTAGTTATGACAATGTTTTTAACAATATTGATATCTTGAGGGGCATCCTCATCCATGATCCCCAAATGGTTTAACCAATGAAATGTGTCTCTAGCCCAACCTCTTTTGGGTCATGGTAAATTTTTCTAATGTTTGAAATAGTGACAATAAGCCTTCCACTCTCCATGTTAATTATATTGTGTTTGTACATTAAATACTTGATTGTAGCCTTGCTCTCAATAGGTGGAAGCCCAAGTTCTAAATGAAATATGGGATAAGGTGTATTGCACTTACTTTTAAGGTTATTTATTATAAATGGCTTATGGATTTACTCGATTTTATTCCAAAATTTCAAAGAAGTACTAAAATCCCAAACTTCACAACCATATATAATCACTAGGTTAACAAGGGTGTCAAAGAGGACAATTTTTTCAAAACAAAAATCTCGCAGCTTTATAGTTGTTCTCAAGTCCAAAATCATTTTTCCAACCTCCATTGATTATTTTTTCAAACACTATAATTCTAGTTTAGCTTGTGATGAATATCAATTCTAGGATACTTATAAAAATGGACTTCTTCCAAGTTCTCATTATCATAAAAAAAATCAAGATATGTAATTCATTTCAATTTAATTTTCATCACCTTTGTTTTATTTGTATTTACAAACATCTCGAGGTTTTGTTTTACATGTAACCAAGCACCTTACCTCCAACTTGTAAGCAAGGGTGAGATATTCCTCTTCACTCACTAAGAACTTCAATCAACAATTGGCTCATGAAGACATAACATGTCACAAGCAGGATTTGAACCTAGGAGGGGAGGATAACAATTCTTCCTCTCAAACACCCACGCTAGACCCAATGACATCAAACATCCTAAAGTTAGTCCAAAAAACTATGAGAATTTTATGTTGCTTACAAAGGTCAAAGGGGCACCTTGCTAAAAGGACAATATCATTCGCATACAGAAAAAAGGTAATGACTAATCCTTCCAATGTCGTCCTTGTACAACTTGCTTCCTTCATACAAACCTCTAATGTAATGGATACCAATAAATTAGATATTTTTAAATATTACATGTGGATGTCAAATTTCCATATAGTATACAGCCATTAAAATTATGCAAAGATAAACAAAAGAATGCTTAGATTTAATAACCAACAAATTTGCAATAGTTTATAATTACCCATTGGATACATCAACAATGTAAATTTCAACAACGATGTAACAAATAATTTAATTTTAACTACTTAATGGAAGTATATTAGATAAAATACCCCCAATCTAGCCTCTCCTCTATATATAAACCCCAAATTATGTATATGATTCTAAATAAAATAACTTTTTTGGCATGCATATCTGCACTTGTCGTCCTCATGCAACTAATTTTTATTTTTTTATTATTCTCTTTAATATTATTTTAGTGTACACTTATTATTATTATTATTATTATTATTATATAAATAAATATTTTTTTTACTTGTTTCTTATGCAAAGCATTATTTTTCACTTGATATGCACAACTATCACCCAAAATGCACTTAATACATTGGTATATTGTGCGGATGAGGGAGTTACTTGTGTGGCCATCATGTGTAAACCTCACACCAACACTACTAAATAAACATAGTGAACCTTATACTTCTACATGCTCTCAATTATGTTTCTTAATAGGTTCACCAATCTTGCTTGACTATAACAGAGATTGGGCATTACATCTAACTTGTCCATATGAAAAAAATTAAACACATGTTCTCAAAAAATTCTATTAAGCATTGTATACACTCTATCATGTTTGTACATATGTAAACTAAAGTAAACTTGATAGTTCACTTCATGAAATCATCATCTATGATGAGAGAAATCCCATACAATCCAATTAAAATAAATGTTTATTAATATGAATAAATTATATGGACTTGGTAAATTGAAGTACAATGGCATGTATATAAATACATGTAGTAAGGGTGATAAGTGATATCCATTTGGGAAAGGGGGTGGATTATCATTATTACAACATAATTATACATTTATAACCTATGATTTTTATATTTACAACATTATGACATTAGTGGTAATATACCATGGGTATGTTACTAATTCTCTACCTTAAAATGCTTTCTCCTCAAAGCATGCATAAAGAACACTTCCTTTGATAGAATGATCCATCTTCTTGTATATTTTTCTTATTTGATAAGGTCAAGGACATTAGGTGATATGAGTATAAAGTTTTGAACAATATTGTCACATAAAAAAAGGATCAATCTATCGTAGGTGGATTCTTTCCAAAACTCTTAATTGATAAGATTTTTTATTCAAGCTTCTTTATTTTTATGTCAAGTTGTAATGATCTTTGGATTCTCTAGTATATAAGTAAAGAATTGAATTTCATATGATAACTATGGACATGCGTACGTTGATTCTTGCATCCTACAAATTCTATAATTTGGGTGACAATATGGTACCTTGATAAGTTTATCCTTCTAAATCTTTGATTTAAGATTTTCATGATTTACTAATGTTGTCACATTGATTTTGTGCATTTTGGTATTCGCTAGTGTCTCAACATCCTTTGGCTAAGATACAACTTTATTAGAGGTCATTGATGGACCTTCAACTATCATTTGAATCTAATATGTTGCATTCTTGTCAAACAATTTCTTGATCTCAATTTTTGGATGCTCTTTGTCTAATAAAACTTTGTTCATTAGTATTGATACTTTGGTTTCTAGTTTCAGTTGATTCCATTAAAGTTACTTTCACTGTGGTTTTGACTTTAAAAAACTTTTTGATTCACTTGTATCAATGGATGTCTCTTTGTCTACTTCCTAAATTAAGCTATCCTTACGTTTTTACTTTTGTAAGCGAGATTCAACTATGATTCTTTAAACTATTGATTTCATTCTCTTTATCTAACAAGATCTTGTAAAAAATCTTGGCATCTTGTGTCTCTTGTGATTTTCAGTCACATGGAATTGCAATGTCTTGTTGAATCAATGCTTGATCATTAACTTGTAAGTCACAAATTGTTTTTTTTTTTTTTTATAAGTATTCTCGTAATTGTTTTTTGAGCATTTTTGTCATGTTAACTTGCTATTTTAATTTACATTGCAGGGCACTAAATTCATACTGAAGGTCTTCTTTAGCATTTTCAGGATCTTTAATTTTCATCACTTGGACTTCAATTTCCTCCTTATCATTGGTCAACGCTTGTCTTAAATGATCAACTTTATTTGAAATAAATTGATTTTCTTCCCATAAATCATGTATGTTGTTGTCTAAGCATTCTACGAATTGGTACATTTTTCGTCACTCAAATTAACAAGAAGGTAAACTAGTATTTTTGGCCTGAAATCCAATAAGAATCATTTGAATTGATGGAATTGCATATATTAAATGTTAACATGCATAATCCAGTTGCACTAGAGGTATTTGAGGGTGTTGAATCCATTTTTTTTAAAACAACAATTTCATCAAACCCAAAATTTCAATTTTGGAAAAACTTTCTTGGTCAAATTTCGGTGATGTCAAACAGAAAAAAGTTCTCTTTATTACCCCTTTAATTGATAACATATTTCCATAATTATTTACATCCATATTACCAAGATTTCTATAATCTCTTTAATAGCCTTTCATTGTCAAACTTTAGATTAAGCAAATGCATATATTACCAAGTTTTATATAATCTCTTTAATAACCTTTCATTGTGAAACTAAGATTAAATGAATGCATTAAATGCAAACATTAAATATGAATATCCCCCCAAAATAATAGTCGCTTTGTCTTCTAAGTTTTTGGGGATTTAGCAAAAATGTACCCTTTACATTAGTCGATTCAAGATTTTTTTTCATAAGATTATTATACATACTGAGGCATGGTATATTGCATTCAGTTAATCGCTAACTACACATTACTTTACCTACTGACTATACATTTCTCCCTATTTTCCATACTTTTACATTAGGCATCATAATTTATTATTTTTTTCAAATATTTAAATATATTTTATTCCCATCTATTTAAGTCTCATTCCATTGGCCAACTGACTTGAGGTTTTTTTTGGAGAAGACAACAACCTTCTTGGAATTGAGGAAGTTCTTCGATGCTTACAAGTTTCAATATTAATTGTGCATTTCCCTATGTTGGCATTTGGCATAGATCCAACCTGTGTGAGCTATAAGATTATGTAGGCTCTCAACTAAACAATTATTCTTAGCGATTTGTTGGGTCTCTTCAATCATATAAATGAAGACCCTCTCATCTGTTTTAATCAATTCAAATCATATTCAGATTGATAGATTATGCTCTGTTAGTATAAGGATCATTCATGATCTAGTTTGATCCCCTAATCTCTACATTTATTTAAAGCAAGGTTGAATAACCAGATGACCAATAGATCACACTTTTAACCAAAACCCGCAATTCATCTTACATGTATTTCATTCACACTTCTATTCTTCAAAAACATTATATGAAATCCCTGAACCCATGGTCTCTTGAACCACTCTTTCATGCTTTGATCCAAGGCACTAGTCTTCATCAAGCTACTAGGGCCATATGTATATACATGAAAGAATTAATTGTTAACTATCCATCTACAAAGTGTATGTATGTTACCTTGTGCAAAACTGCACTTAAGAAGATGCAACTTCTATTCCATGCCAAATTCCTATGGATTCATGTGTCCGCGATGACTGAATGGTTGTTAAGTTTTGTTGCCTCATGAAAACAAAGTTGCAACGTCGGAAATGCTAATGAAGATATCCCTTTCCCTTTTATCTTGTCAAAAGACTGTATGTGTCTCATCCCGACAACGATTCCACGATACATTTCTCAAGGTTTAACATAAGTTTCTCCAGTAATATGCCTAGTAAGGAAACAATACAAATCTTTGCTTACAATTCTAGGGAAGTTTAATTATATATTGTTGTTTAGTGAGGAGATAGATGTACCATGGGTACCATCTTAGATCAACGATTATTTTTCTTCAATCTTTATCTTGGACTTTCCTATGCATTATTTTACATATCCAACAAAGCATATGTTGTGTTTGATACAAAACAAGGAGGTTGAGCTAATCGTATGGCTACAAATTCAAATAAGCATTAAATGTCAATGTCTATATTATATTTTTTTAGAATACAAAATACCCAATCTTTACTTTGTTTTTACTTTATCTTAATTTTCTTAAAGATACATAATCCCATGGTAACAAATCATTCTTTCCTATTCTTGTCTTTACTTCATAGGTAGTTCCACTTCTTGTATTTACTTCCAAGTTAGTTCCACTTGATCATAATCATGTTTTGTAAATTCCTTGATGTTACATTTCTATTGAAATAAGTGCAGTTCCAAAGCAACAAGTTTTTGTTTTTCAGTATGACCTAAAAAATAGATAGTTTGTTCATGCAGTTTGTGATCTTAGTTGTTGGTGGTGAATTAATTTGCTTCCTTTATGCTCTAGTGCTCCCGATTCTCCTACGGGAAGCAACCATGACTTCACTGACATCTTCAACAAAACATAGCACTTTATGCTAAATAACTGGGGCTTTTTCAACAACGTGTTGATAAGCACATAACTCTTCATTCCTAAGGTACCCATTGATTGGTTTAGGTTAATTGGATTGTTGTTTCAAGCTTCTGGATCAACATCTTGATCATGAGGGAACCATTGTATTGGTTCCTTCAATGTTTACTTTGCTATTTGTTTTGTCTTGGAAATACGATAAGGATTGTCGCTATACAACCTTATTTTATATATATTATTGACCTCTCAATAAAAAACTCAATACAATAAGGAAATAAAAGGGAAATATGCATAGAAGCTAGTCCCTATCTCTATAGAAATGTGGTAATGACAACCCTTTAGATCCATAAAGACAAAGTACAAGTGATTAAGGAGCATGATAAACATAGAGTTCTTGATCAACACAACTTAAAAGTAAAGAGAAATTGAAAAACATGATTAACAAACAATGGACTTTGCCAATGAATCAATGATATGTGTTGTATACATAATATTTAATAGAAACACATAAGAATATTTCAATACTAATATGCATTTGGAAAATGTTGGATTACTGAAAGGGGGGGGGTGTGAATCAGTGATGAGCAATTATAGTACTTTTAACCACGGTATATTCTTCAACAATATTCAACAATTTATCATTATAATTCAATATATCATCATTAGTATAATCATAAACAACATCACATCACAATAGATAGAAAATGCACCATAATTTACGTGGAAACCCAAATGGGAGAAAACCACAAAATTCTTTTCGTATATATCAAAATAATACATTCATTGGAAGCACCAACTTCCTGATTCTCCTCCAGCTACAACTTGAAGGAAGATTCAACCCCCTATTCTTAGGCTCCAACCTGAAGGAAGCTACAACTCCTTGAATTCTCTGGCTCCAACCAGAAGGAGGCTACAACCCCTTAAGTTCTCTGGATCCAACCGGAAGGTGGCTACAACCACCTATCCTTGTCGCATCCTGCCACCATGAAGTATATGTATAGACCAAATATTTCTATCAAAAACTCTGCCACTGTCACTGCTATTGTTGTTGTCACTCTATCTATGTCACTGCCACCCTGTCTCTGTCACTGTCTCATCAACCTGTATTTTCTCATCAACCAACTAACACATGCACCATACCATGCATCAATTGTATACTAACATACATATTATCTCATGCATCAATCATGAACCAAAGATACATCAATAACGAATAGTGAATCATGAACTAGAGAATCAAGCACATGTAACATGTACCATATACCATACCATCAACCATATGTAGATTTTTACCATATCACCAATGACGTATCTCAAAGAACCAATGCATGCCCCTCATGCATATGCCACCATACAACATGAATATGCCTCAACCATATACAATCAACTCAAAGATAAGAACTATGAGAACCATGTCATATCTTGAACCACATATAAGAGTGCCCCTCACTCAGTGAAGCAACCAAGATATACCATATCCAGATACCAAACCAACCATACCAAGTATGCCTCAAGCATAAACCATATCATGACAAGAAGTAACCATCAAAACAAGTATACAACCATACCAATCCCTTTGTAGCTGACCTAAAACTCTGAGATGTTGACCTATATACTTCCTTCAGACCTTTAGGGACCTGGTACCAACATCTACTCAAACGTCCCTAAGATTTTCACATATATGCAGCTTTATCTTCTACTTCCTGCGTATATACACACTTTCCTCCATTGTAGCCTACATACATATGCTCCCTTTTTTACCTGCAACCCGTGTACACCTCAAAAACTAGGTTTTGTTGCAACTCCAAAACTTTCTCCTTCGACCTCCCTTTGCTACCTCAGAAAATGACTCTACAACCTTAGCAAAAAAATCACTAGATCACAAGAAATATAAGAAATGAATAAGTGTACGAGTTTCCTTGTGAATGACTCCTTGAGGTGTTTATATAATTGTGCTAGGTAACTCCTCTCCTTAATTTATGGCTTCTATGGTTTTCTTATTACAACAAATTTACCCTTTCATTAAGGACGTGTAACCAACTAGGGTCTTATTGACCACTTCTTTGGGGCTTACAACTTCACAAAGTCATATCTCCCTAACCGTGAGGAACCATGTGGTGTTCCACATATCATCAGAAATGACACAACACGTACTATCCATCTATGAGTGACTTGTCTGAATTTAATCTTTCTATCATGTCCATATTCCTTATTCAACTTTGGGTACCAAAACCACACCATCGGGGCTTCTTCAATGGTTGACATCAATGACAACCAAACTATCAACAATCTCCCCCTTTGGCATTGATGGCAATACTTAAGTATGACAACATTTATTCCCATTCTCCCCTTGTGACCATCGCTCCCCCTTTCTGCATGCTTCTATCTCTATGTCTACATGTATTTCTCTATCTCTCCCCCTTTAACATCAATGGAAAAGGGTAATCCTCTTCTTGGGGTTGATCCCCCTATCTAAAAGCCTTTGTTTTCTCTACTGACCTTTCTCTCCATGGTGCTTACTCATGTAACTCTATGATGTGTATGAAAAACATTCAAAATAATTCTTGAACTCTTCAAGACTTTTGTTTCTCTCCCCTTGTCTTATTAAGTTTGATGTCGTGGGGATCACTATGGGGAATATATTATTCTAAGCTTCTATTGCAGATACTCAAAATTTTCCCTTGCAAGCAGTTTGGTGAAAATATATGCAATCTTCTCTTTTGTCCCAACATACTCTAGCTTGATGTTCTTCTTTGTATCCTATTCCTGGAGAAAATGATACTTGATCGGAATATGATTCATATTAGAATGCATCACTGGATTCTTGGATATACCAATGGTGCTATTGTTATCACAAAGTATTGAAATGGGCTCATCATACTTTACTTGTATATCCTGCAAGGTCTGCTTCATCCAAAGAACCTGAGTACAACATGTCAATTCTACAATGTATTATGCCTTTGTTGTGGACAAAGATATTGATGACCGTTTCTTGCTTAACCATGATACTAGGCACTCACCCGAGTAGAAAGTTTCTCCACTTGTACTTCTTATATCATCAATGCAACATGCCCAATCTGCATCTGTGTAGGAAAAAAGAGATAGATCCTTCCCTTTTGGATACCATAATCTTTGCAGTATCTGAATATCCTCTTCACTACCATAACATGTGCTTCCTTTAGTGTTTCTTGAAAACTTGCAACCTGTCCAAATTCCTGCATCACATCTGGTATGGAAATTCTCACATAGAGTAAAATTCCAATCATATATATGTAGTGTCTCTGATCTGCATCCTTAGAATCATCATCCTTACTTAACCTGCAACTCATCTGCATAGGAGTACTGATTGGTTTGCATTCTGTCATTCCAAACTTCTTCAACATTTCTCTGATATACTTTGTCTGAGAGATAAAGATACCTTTGTTGCGCTGACATATCTGTAGTTCAAAAAAGAAGGTTAAATCACCAAGCAAGGACATCTCAAACTTGTGCTGCATGTCTTTGGAAAACTTTTGAATCATCCTGTCATCATCACTTCTGAAGATAATGTCATCTACATAGACTTCAATAATCAATATGTTGTCTCGATCCACCTTTATGTAGAGATTGTTTTATGTGTTTCCTTTCCTGAATCCTTGTTGTTGTAAGTATATTTCTAGTCTCGAATACCATGCTCTAGGGGATTTTTTAAGACCATATAAATCCTTCTTCAACCTACAAACATAATTTTCCTTCTTTGACAACCAAAATCCTTATGGCTTCTCAATGTAGACTTCTTCCTCTAGATCTTCATTTAGGAATTGTGATTTTAGTCCATCTGATATACTTTAATATTCTAAGATCATGCATAGGCCAGTATTAGTCTGATTGCTTCCATCCTGGGAACTGGGGAAAACATCTCTTCAAAATATACACATTCAACCTGAGAGTTTCCCTTGCATACCAGTCTTGCTTTGTTCCTAGTAACATGTCCATACTCGTTCAATTTGTTCCTGAAGGCCCACTTTGTACTGATTATATTCTTGTTCTTCATCCTTGGAACCAGTTCCCAAGTGTCATTATTATCTATTTAGTATAACTCTTCATCCATAGCTTTGATCCAAAATTCATCCTTGATGGCTTCTTCAAAACTGCTCGACTCATTAGTAAATAGTAGTGTTAGATATTGTTGTTCTGGTGAGCGGATTCTTCTTCTACTTTCAACTCCTTCATATTTAGTTCCAATAATTTGTTTTGATGGATGATTCTCCTACAATCGTCTGTTGAGTGTCTTTGGAGGTACTTGAAGATTCTATTGATCTTGCTCTGCCTCTAGCTGCTCTTTTTCTTCATCTACTTCTTCTTATTTCAAATCTTCTTTGTGATCATGTTCCACTGAATTTGATCCAAGTGGATATTTTTTTCCACCCACATATTGCACTTGGACCCCCACCATTGCTTCTTTCATTTTTTCATTTTCCGCACAGTTTACTATTTTTAGCAGTTTTTCGGGTCCTGAACTTCCAAAGTCGTTTTGAGGCCCTAAATGACATTTTTTGAGAAAACAAGGAGAAATATTGCACAAAGTTTGATGTTTCTCACCCAAAATTTGTAGTCCTCGGATATATCTTTCTAACGAGGTATTGAGCACATCAAACGAAGATCGTATGCCAAAGTTACGTCCCCAGGAAGTTGATGTACCAATTTACCCAAACGGGGCCCATAGTCTTGGCGTTCCATCTCCTAGGGTTAGGTCTTTGGATGTTTAGGGTTTTCCATTGTTTCTCAATAATAATAGGCCTTTGCGCCTCATTGTAACACAGTTCAGAGGCCAACAGCCACCACATCTCTTCTCAGAGATAAGCTACCAACGCCCTAGCTAGCTTATTTCCATTCTGTTTGTAAGCGTATTTCAATCATTTGTTATTAATGAAATAAAGTCGTGTTTCCGCTGCATCTTTGTGTTTATGTGTATTTATATATTTCATTGTGTTCCTACATAAATCCGGATGAGTGGTATCAGAGCAGTATGCTCGTTCTCGATCCTTCTTTGCATGTCCCCAACGAGGTCGAGGTATAAGGAGTTAGGGCTCGATTTAGTTGAACCTTTGCAAGATCATCCTCACAAACCCCGACAACCGCCCATGGGGGAAGAAAAGAAAGATGAGGGAGCGGGAGATCCTCTCAAAATGTTGCTCGAGGAGGCCCTCAAGAAACAAAGGAACGCAATGATGGACAACTTTGCCCAGATCCTTCAACGGATTCCCACTAGCGGCGCATCTACATCCAACAACCACTCTGGAGGTGCCACTCCTTTTAAGGTACAAGTAAAATTTGACATTCCCATATTTGAGGGCCAAATATATGCAGATGTCATAGATAGATGGTTGAATCTATTAGAAGGATATTTCTCGGTTCATGACTTTTCCCGGTTCATGACTTTTTCGACCGAGAAAGGATTATTTTTGCACTCCTCAAAGCCGCCCCCCATGTCAAGGACTGGTGGGAAACCTACTGGGAGCAACAGGGCAAGGGGGAACCCTCTCTGTTCTCGGTCACACCCACTTGGAATTCTTTCTGAGATGCCATCAAGGAACAATATTATCCCGTGGGGAGCTATGAGGACAAATACATACAATGGACTACGCTGCGGCAACAAAGGGACCAAGATGTGCATGAGCTGACGAATCAATTTCATACCCTACGCACAAAGTTGGGTATCAAATATTCAGAGAAACATTTGGTGTTAAAGTACCGTAGTTTTCTGAACAGATACATTCAAGAGGAAATGGAGTTCCTCGACATCTCCTCGCTTGGTGCGGCATACCGATATGTTGCCAAGATTGAGCAAAATTTCAAACAGAAGAAGCGAGACTTTGGGTCTGGGAATCAAAAGCAAGGGAAAGGTACCCCCAAAACAAAAAACAAAGGACCAAGCCAAGGCGAGTTGTGCCTAGGAAAAACAGCCAAAGATGCAAGCAAAGAACAACACCATGAAGCCAAAAAATGACATGGGGAAGTGGTGTGAGTTCCATAAGAGCTCCACCCACAACACAAGTGAGTGTCAGGCCAAGCAGTCACTAGTAGCCGAGTTGAAGGATTCTGAATCATATGCATGCTCTGACTCTGAACTAGAACCTGACAAGGGGAATGATAGGGGGAATAGTATTATCGATGCGGAGCCCAACACCACCATTTCCACCATGAAGATACAGAAGGAAGAACCAGAAGACCCAAAAGAGGCAGAGTGTCTCTTCCATTCCAAGATGTGGGTAAAGGGTTCCCCGTTGTAGTTCATTGTCGACAGTGGGAGCTAGAAGAACCTCATATCAGTAGAGGTCGTGAAGCGATTGGGCTCATCGACCACATCACACCCACAACCATACACCATTGGGTGGTTGCACCAGGGACGGGACCTCTGCGTCATCCAACAATGCCACCTTCCCTACAACATCAATCCCTTAACGGATGAGGTATTATGTGACATTGCTCCTCTTGATGTTTCTGATGTATTATTAGGCCAACTGTACTTATGGAAGCAACATGTTGTGTATGAGTCCAGGCCTCGTGCCGTTATTATCACTTTGGGCAATAAGTTGTATAGGATACCGGAGATAACACCGCCTACCACCATCTCTTTGGTTACTGCAAAACAATGCAGTAAGCTCGTTTCCAAAACCAGGAAATTTGTTTTCCTGATGATCCGCCCTCAAGGAAAGAAGAATATTGTGGCCATGACCTCCAGACAGGGCCCCTATGCATGAAAACAACAGATGGATAAGGTCGTGGAGGATTACGAAGAAATCTTCACCTCCCCCGTAGGGGTGCCTCTACACTAACAGGTCAAGCACCCCATCGATCTGACCGCAAGTGCATCACTGCCCAATGGACCAATCTATTGGTGCTCTGTTCTAGAGAATGATGAAATCAAGAGGCAGATTCATGAGCTATTGCAGAAAGGTCACATCCGGCTGAGTTCATCACCCTATGGGATCCCGATCGTGTTGGTGCAGAAGAAGGATGGGACTTGGAGACTCTGCATTGAGTATCGGGCATTGAACAAGATCATTGTCCGGAATAGGTACCTGATCCCACAGATTGATGACCTTCTGGACCAACTCAAGGGGGCGAAATATTTCAGCAAGATCGACTTGAAGTCTGGGTATCACCAGGTACCAATCGAACCCTCTGATGTGTGGAAGACTACCTTCAAATCCAAGGAGGGCCTTTTTGAATGGTTTGCCATGCCTTTCAAGTTGACGAATTCCCCTGCAACCTTCATGAGGCTAATGGATGACATCTTGCAGCCATTCACCAACTTATTTATAGTGGTGTACTTGGATGACATTCTGATCTTCAGCCAAACTTGGGAAGAGCACCTCCACCACATCCGACAGGTCCTCCAAATGCTGTGGAAACACAAGTTGTGTGCCAATTTGGATAAATGAACTTTTGGCATGACCCAGGTTCAGTATCTGGGATACATTATTGATGAGTGGGGGGTGCATTTGGATCCAACAAAGATCCAAGTCATTTGGGATTGGCCAGCCCCAACCACCCTAACAGAGCTCCGCAACCTTTTGGGTCTTGCCAACTTCTACSGCAGGTTCGTGTTGGGATTCTCTCATATCACTTGTCCCTTGAGTCAAGTCACCAAGGGAGGAGGAAAAGAAAAAATATTTTGGTTTGAATCTCAACAGAAGGCGTTTGGGGATTTGAAGCATCGCCTCTGCTTTGCATYARTKCTCACATTACYAGACTTRCAACAACCATTTGAGATCAAGAAAGATGCCTCTGACTATGCTATTGGGGCAGTCCTTACTCAACATGGGCATCCAGTGGAATATCACAGTGAGACACTTTCCGACACAGTCCAGAAGTATCCCACTTATGAAAAAGAGATGTATTCCATTATGCAGGCTTGCCGGCAATGGAGGCATTACATTTTGGGAAAGGAAACGATCATCCACACAGACCACCTTCCTTCTACTAAGCATGGAAATGATATTGTTTTTGTGGTCGTCGACATATTCTCGAAGATGTCCATTATGATGGCCTACAAGAAGAATATCACAGCAGAAGCCACTGCTAAACTCTTCTTTGAACGAGTGTGGGTACACTTTGGGATCCCACAGTTTATCATCTCAGATTGGGACATCAGGTTCCTCAGTACATTTTGGTCCAGCCTTTGGTCGATGTTGGACACCAAGCACACCAAGTCCACATCTTTCCATCCGCACACTGATGGCCAGACAGAGGTCGTCAATCGGATGATCGTACACATTCTGCGCATGTAGAAACTCAAAGAATCCACACACATGGGATGGGAGCCTCCCCTATGTAAAACACAGCTACAACCAGGCTCTCCATAGCTCAACTAGCCACATCCCCTTTCAGGTGGGCTTGGGATTCCAGCCACTATGTCCCATTGACGCAGCCATGCCATTTGTGGCTACTCAGGAAGATTCAGCTCATGTCTAGTCTGAGGCTGACAAGGCAAACAACTTCATTGAGTGAATTCAACACATCCGCCAATAGGTTCATGACATCTTAGATAGAGCCAATGCTAAGTACAAGCAATGAAATGATCCACATCAGGTGCCACACAATTTCCAGGTGGGCGACAAAGTGTGGCTACATTTGCAAAAGGAGCGCCTCGTTGGACCCCACCGCAAGATTCACCCGCTCTGATATGGGTTTTACACCATCACCAAGGTTGTAGGGGACAATGCCTTTGAGATCAACATTCCACCATTCCTTGGTCTTCACCCAGTGTTCAATGTGGACCGCCTTTGACCCTACTTTCCACCTCTAGTAGACACATCCGACATGGCAGAACAACTCACACCAACAGAGTTAAATCCAGACTGCATGGAACAAGCCACAACTGATCAGATCATGGATACACAGATCAAGCGCACCCGAAAACAAAGGATATCGCTATATCAAGTTGTCAAAGCAAGCCAACTCCTCCACCAAGGCAAGTAGCTCACCAGGGACCAAGTTCAGCAGAAGTTTCCTCATCTCATGGAGGAACTCAACTCAATGGGAACCATTGCTTCCTAAGGGGGGAGGAATGATCCAGGTGGATATTGGTGGCCACCCAACTATTTCACTTGGACCCCCACCATTGCTTCTTTCAGTTTTTCAGTTTCCACACAATTTACTATTTTTAGCAGTTTTTCGGGTCCTGAACTTTCGGAGCCATTTTGAGGCCCTAAACGACGTTTTTTGAGAAAACGAGAAGCAACATGGAACAAAGTTCTATGTTTCTCACCCAAAAGTTGTATTCCTCGGATAGATATTTCTAACGAGGTATTGAGTGCGTCAAATGAAGATCGCATGCCAAAGTTACGTCCCTGAGAAGTTGATGTACCAATTTACCCAAACGGGGCCCATAGTCTTGGCATTTCATCTCCTAGGGTTAGGTCTTTGGATGTTTAGGGTTTTCCATTGTTTCTCAATAATAATAGGCCTTTGATCCTCATTGTAACATAGTTCAGAGGCCAGTAGCCGCCACATCTCTTCTCAGAGATAAGCTACCAGCACCCTAGCTAGTTTATTTCCATTATGTCTGTAAGCGTATTTCAGTCATTTGTTATTAATGAAATGAAGTCTTATTTCTGTTGCATCTCTGCGTTTATGTGTATTTCTATATTTCATTGTGTTCCTACATAAATCTGGATCACAATATTTGCTACTTTCTTTTATCTTTTGACCATCTGTCTCATCAATCATCAAATTGATGCTTTCTACTATTCTGTTGAGTCTCAGATCGAAACATTTGTATTCTTTCATTTTTCTTGAGTACCCAACCAATATGCCTTTATCGACTCAAGAATAAAATTTTCCAATTCTTCCATCTTCTCTTTTGATGTAGCATTTTCTTTCGAAGACTCTGAAGTGTTTCACATTTGCTGGTCTTCCTTTCCATAGTTTGTATGGAGTCTTATCACTGTTATTTCTGAGCATCCCTTTGTTCTGAATGTGAAATGTTGTATGCACTTCTTGTACCCAAAAGACATATGTCAACTTTGAATCCATTAACATGGTTCTGGCCATTTATTGTACTGTTCTGTTCTTCCTTTCAACAACTCCATTTTTTTGAGGTGTCCTAGCTACTGAGAATTGCTTCTTTATCCCATGTTCATTGCAGAATTCCTTTGATGTAAATTCTCCTCCATTTTCTAATCTCAAACATTTGATTTTCAACTTTGTCTCAGTTTCAAGCGTCCATTTGTATGTCTTGAAGTTTTTGAATGCCTTTGACTTCTTATTTAGAAAGAAAACTATAGTCATTCTTGTGTAGTCATCAACTAGTAGCATGAAGTATTGTTCACCTTTTAATCCTTTTGTTATTGTCGGTCCAACTAAATCAGTATGTACATCTCCAGTGGTTTTGTTGTGGAGTATTCCTTTGACTTGAACTTTGTCTTGGTCTATTTTCCCTGTAGACAATGCTTGCATAGAATGTTTGTTGGCTTCGAGATCTCAGGAATTTCTCCTACTGCATCATTTTTGTTGACTTTTACAAGATTATCAAAATTTATGTGACTCATTATTCTGTGCCAAAGCCAACTTTCATCGTCATTTCCTAAGAAACATCTTTCCTTTCCTATTTCATTTAGAACATATATATTGCTTGGAGTTATTACCATTGTGGCTACCAACTTGCCTGATCCTACTTTCCTTATCTCACACTTCTTTGAATCAAACACAAGTCTGTTTGACTTACACTTAGCAGATTGTGTTTCATTTCTTTGACCAATAAAACATTTTTTTCCATGACATCCTTACTTCTAAGCTTGATTGTGCCCTTTCTAGTAATCTTGGTTGAATTGTCATTCTCAAATGAAACTGATCCATCTCTTTCCTTTTTCAATGCAGAAACATGTCTTTATCACCTGTCATATGCTTTGAGCATCCACTATCAACATACCATCCATGTTTCTTGTGTTGAGATTTTAGAGAATGATTTCATTCTTCAGTGTTGAATTGATCCTGCTTTCTTATCCATATCCTTTGTGGTTCCTGCTTATGACTATTGATATTCTACTTTGGTTCCCTTGGAGGAACAATGAGTCTGCAATCTCTAGCTATATGTCCAAATTTTTTGCACTTGTAGCATTCTACCTCATCACTTAATGATCCAAATCCATTATAGCTTATATTTTGTCCTTCATGAGATCTTCCTGGATAATTATTTCTTGTATAGTCCCCATCGTTGCTTATGTTCTTGGTATTGTCTCTACAATTCATAGCTTTGTGCCCAAAATTATAACATGAATAACATGAACCAAGAAAAACAGTTTGATACCTGAGAGTAGAAGATCTTATAAATGGTCCTTCTCTTATGAATCCTTCTTCTTCTTAAGGTATTCATATAGTTGGCTACTGTTGATACTGGCTTCTGGCTACTTTTGATATTGGCTTCTGAATCTTCTAGGTGGTGCAATGTCTCTGTAATCTTCCCCTTGAGTCTTCCTATTTTCTTATTTCGAGGGACCTCTAACGGATTTT
>ML776911.1:44093-94021 GCA_009831015.1 Picea engelmannii | reverse complement strand
TCTTTGCTGCAACTGATATATAAGTTTTCCTTCATAGTGTGACATCTATCACAAGCATTGAAAGTCTACATCACACCTCTGGGGGAGTGCAAGTATAACTCCATCCATCTCCTCAACTCTTAGCATCAAGGTCTCTAACCCCCTTGAACTCAACCAGGTTGTCTAGACCCAAGCCTCATCTAAAGGGTAGTCTCTCCCCTAAGGAATCTGGTAAGTATGCTAACCCCCAAACATATTGAAAGGTTGGTCCTTATCCCTTCCACAACTCCAACCGAATAATCAACCCAAGACATCAAAAGTTCATCATCACAACTCCATAAGCAAGTATAACGCCAACCATCTTCTCGAACTTCTAGTATCCTAGGAGGTACTAGAATTGCTAATATAGCATTAGTGGTTGATTTTGTCCCCAACCCATATGTTTCTTATGCAGAGATATTTCCTTCATGGGTATGGGCTCCTACAAGATCTTTAATGAACCGAACCTCTTGGCCCATGAAGTGGCTCTCCTATCCAGCTCCATCTCACAACATGAATCCAAAACATTAGTTATAATCATAACATCACTATAACATAATGAATAATGAATAACCACATGATAACTACCACATGCCATCATTAAAACATCACTTCATCATGAATATCAAAGAACTACAAGCTCACTACCACATGCCATTATCATCATCATAACATCATGAACAAAAAAGAACCACATGCCACCATGAATATCAAAGGACCACGTGCTAATTAGCGCATGCCATTATAATAATATAACATCATTATAACATCATGAATAGTAAAGAATCACATGCCATCATAAAAACATAACATAGTCACATCATCTTGAATAGCCAAGAACCACATGCTAACTCCCACATGTTATCATAAGTAACATAACATCAACCTAAGCATAATAGAACCACATGTCATCATAAGTAACATAGATTTGCATGACATCATTATGAAAAGCATAAAACCACATAACATCATGAAACACCCCTATCATGATAATCAATACAACACATTTAACATATGCAAAAACATAATAACTAGTGATGCATGAACATATGTGCAAATAAGAACACATATATCATGTATGATGCCATAGTAAAAGACCATCTCAAAATATCTATTTAATATCTAGTTTGGTTCATGCTAGGTTCACCAATCTTTCTTGACTATAACAGAGATTGTGCATTACATCTAACTTGTCCATATGAAAAAAATTAAACACACTTTCTCAAAAACTTCTATTAAGCATAGTATACAATCTAGCATGTTTGTACATATGTAAATGAAGTATGTTTCTTACTAAAGTGAACTCGAGTGTTCACTTCATGAAATCATCATCCATGATGAGAGAAATCTCATACAATCCAATTAAAATAAATGTTTATTAATATGAATAAATTATATGGACTTGTGAATTGAGATACAAATGTGTGTATATAAATACATGTAGTTGGGGTGATAAGTGATACTCCTTTGGGAAAGGGGATGGATTATTATTACAACATAATTATACATTTATGACCTATGATTATTATTGCATAATAAATATTTACAACATTATAACAGTAGTGGTAATAAACCATGGGTATGTTACAAATTCTCTATCGTAAAATGATTTCTCCTCAAAGCATGCATAAAGAACACTTCCTTTGATAGAATGATCCATCTTCTTGTATATTTTTCCTATTTGATAAGGTCAAATACATTAGGTGATATGAGTATAAAGTTTTGAACAATATTGTCACATCAAAAAAGGATCAATCTATCGTAGGTGGATTCTTTCCAAAACTCTTCATTGATAAGATTTTTTATTCAATCTTCTTTATTTTGTACGTTGAGTTGTATTGATCTTTGGATGCTTTAGTATATAAGTAAAGAATTGAATTTCATATGATAACTATGGACATCAATACGTTGATTCTTGCATCCTACAACTTCTATAATTTGGGTGAAAATATGGTACCTTGATAAGTTGATCCTTCTAAATCTTTGATTTAATATTTTCATGATTTACTATCGTTGTCACATTGGTTTTGTGCATTTTGGTATTCGCTAGTGTCTCAACATCCTTTGGCTAAGATATAACTTTATTAGAGGTCATTGATGGACCTTCAACTATCATTTGAATCTAAGATGTTGCATTCTTGTCAAACCATTTCTTGATCTCAATTTTTGGATGCTTTGATTCCATTAAAGTTACTTTCACTGTAAGTTTTGACTTTCAAAAACTTTTTGATTCACTTGTATCAATAGATGTCTCCATGTCTACTTCCTAAATTAATCTTTCCTTATGTTTTTGTTTTTACTTTTGTAAACAAGATTCAACTATGATTCTTTAAACTATTGATTTCCTTCTCTTTATCTAACAAGATGCTGTAAAAAATCTTGGCATCTTGTGTTTCTTGTGATTTTCAATCACATGGAATTGCAATGTCTTGTCGAATCAATGCTTGATCATTAACTTGTAAGTCACAATTTTTTTTTATAATTCTCGTAGTTGTTTTTTGAGCATTTTTGTCTTGTTAACTTCCTATTTTAATTTACATTGTAAGGCACTAAATTCATAGTGAAGGTTTTCTTTAGCATTTTTAAGATCTTTAATTTTCATCACTTGGACTTCATTTTCCTCCTTATGATTAGTCAAATCTTATCTTAAATGGTCAACTTTATTTTCAATAAATTGATTTTCTTCCCATAAATTATTTATGTTGTTTTCTAAACATTCTACGAATCGGTACATTTTCCGTTGCTCAAATTAACAAGGGAAACTAGTATTTTTTCCTGAAATTCAACAAAAATCATTTGGATTGATGGGATTGCATATATCAAATGTTAACATGCATAATCCAGTTTCACTAAAAGTATTTGAGAGTGTTGAATCCATTTTTTTAAACAACAATTTCATCAAACCCAAAATCTGAATTTTGGTAAAAAAATCTTGATTAAATTTGGGTGTTGTCAAACTAACAAAATCTTTCTTTATTACCCTTTTAATTGATCACATAT
The DNA here is from genome assembly GCA_009831015.1 of Picea engelmannii. Classification (NCBI taxonomy): domain Eukaryota; kingdom Viridiplantae; phylum Streptophyta; class Pinopsida; order Pinales; family Pinaceae; genus Picea; species Picea engelmannii. The sequence goes on along the minus strand of ML776911.1, from coordinate 91,003 downwards.
TTCCATAATTTTTTACATCCATATTACCAAGATTTCTATAATTTTTTTTAAAGCCTTTCATTGTCAAACTTTAGATGAAGTAGATGTATATTACCAAGTTTTCTAAAATCTCTTTAATAACCTTGCATTGTGAAAATAAGATTAAATGAATGTATTAAATGCAAATATCTCAAAAGAATACTCACTTTGTCTTTTAACTTTTTGGTTCTTTAGCAAAAATGTACCCTTTACATTAGTGGATTGAAGATTCTTTTTCACAAAGGTTATCATATCTATTGTGGCAGGGTATATTGCATTCATTTAATCGTTAACTACACATTATTTTACCTACTAACTATACATTTCTCTCTATTTTCCATACTTTTACATTAGGCATTAAAATGTATTAGTTTTTCAAATATTTAAATATATTTAACTCTCATTCCATTGGCGAATAGACTTTGGGTTTATTTTGTAGCAGACAAAAACCTTTTTGGATTTGAGGAAGTTCTTTGATGCTTGCAAGTTTCAATATTAATTGTACATTTCTCTATGTTGGCATTTGACACGGTCATGTAAACTTAAAAAACTTTGCCCTCAACCTCATAGAGTTTCCATCTCGCACAAGTGCATTAATGTTGTATGTGAGTTAGCATTATTTCTCTAACATTTTCTTTGATGAGCTATAGGTCATTATAGGTAGACTAGCTTTGGTCGCCTTATTCAATAGTTGTAGCTTAACAATCCTTTGGGATTTTTAGAGTGAATAAGAATAACTCTTTGTTTTTACATATTCACTAATTCTAAAGAAAATCTCATGAGATGTTTTTCAATATATATGATGAAATTGCAACATGATGAGGCAAAAGTGGTGAGAAAATATCGAAGATTAAAGTTTTAGCGTTACCTCTAATTAAAACTTTTTTGTTGCACTCGTGACATGATGAAGAAGAAGCAATTTTCTCTACACTTATTACCTCTAATTAAAGTTTCTTTGTTGCACCCGTGACATGATGAAGAAGTAGTTTTTCTCTACACCTATGACATGTTGAAGCAAAAGCAGTGGTAGAGATAGTGATGGTGAAGAAATTCATCCATTGCACAAGTTAAATATAAAAATTATTTAAATTATTTCATTCGTTGAATAATGTATATTTCCTTCTCTTCTATTGCTTTCATGAATTAAGGTGTCCTTTCCTAAAAACTAGGCGATTGTAAGGAAATCCATAATCACTTCATCTTGTGAAAGCAGTTTGGATGGGGCTTGGTTAAGTCCCGAGTATGTAAACAACAAGAAATAACAATTAAAAATCATCGTGAGGTGGTGAGGGAGGACGAGGGTTCATGGAGTGGCTTCTCTATGAAGGAGAAGTGCAACATGAACCCTATTTGTACCCTGTCTAGTACCCATCAAATAAAGGTCGTTCAAAACCTCAATTGGTTATCTAAGTAGAAGCATCATTATTTAAAGATAATGAGAAAGACATTTAAAAAAAAAAAACCAAAGACCACATTGTTGGAGTTGTAATACTAATTTTCAATGTCAATGTCATGCTTTTTCATTATTGAGTATTCGAAATCATAATTTTCCATATCTACTACTAAGAAACATAATCTCCCATATCTACCACTAAGAAATAAAAAGGAAAGGGACTCAAATGTCAGTCATTCATTCTCTACTTGAATTCATCGTCAAATGAAATCTCATGGCTCTTTGGAATTGAACTCACAACCAACGCTTCCATGGTTGAAACTAGCCATGATCATCATGCCCAAAGAGGAAAACATTAGACTCCAAAGAAGCCTAAAGTACCTATAGCCTCATTGATGAGCAACCACATGCTCTGAGGTAGGCGGCTATCCTGTTTGATATTCCAAAAGTTTCACATGTTTCTTGCATTTCCTATTCAAAGACATGCTTTATCAAATTACTCTGGCCACAACTATCAAGGTTTTAGGACAATGTGGATCATTACATTAGTGGATAAAGATCATCGGAACCCAAGTTCCAAATATCACTATTTATTGTTGGTGTTGGTGTTTTCCAACACATCCAACCTATGTGAGTTGTAAGCTTATGTAGGCTCTTAACTAAACATTGATTCTTATTTATTTGTTGGGTCTCTTCATTCCTATAAATGAAGACCCTCTCATGTATTTTAATCAATTTAGATCATATTTAGATTAATAGATTATGCTCTGTTAGTATGAGGATCATTCATGATCTGGATTGATCCCATTTAATTGAAGCAAGGTTGAGTAAGCACATGACCAATAAATCACAATATTAACCAGAACCCACAATGCATATTACATGTATTTTGTTCACACTTCTATTCTCGACATTATAACCCATGGTCTCTTGAACCACTCTTTCATGCTTTGATCCAAGGCACTAGTCTTCATCAAGCTACTAGGGCCATATGTATATGCATGCAAGAATTAATTGTTAACTATCCATCTACAAAGTGTATGTATGTTACCTTGTGCAAAGACTGCACTTAATATGCAACTTCTATTCAATGCCAAATGTCTATAATCCTATGGTAACACAACATTCATTCCTATTCTTGTCTTTACTTCCTAGATAGTTCCACTTGATCATAATCATGTTTTGTAAATGTCTTTACTTTTCTATTGAAACAAGAGTAGTTGCAAAGCAACATTTTTTTGTTTTTCAGTGTAACCTAAAAAACATTTAGTTTGTTCATGTAGTTTGTGATATTAATTGTCGGTGATCAATTACTTTGCTTCTTTTATGCTCTAATGTCACCGATGCTCCTAGAGGAAGAAACAATGACTTCACTGACATCTTCAACAAAACATGGCACTTTATGCTAAATAACTGGGGGTTTTTTTACAGTGTGTTGGTAAGCACATAATTCTTCATTCCTAAGGGTGTCCATTGATTGGGTTTAGGTTAATTGGATTGTTTCTTCAAGCTTGTGCTTCGACATCATGATCATGAGGGAACCATTGTATTGGTTTCTTCAATGTTTACTTTTCTCTTTGTTTTGTCTTGTAAATATGATAAAAATTGTCGCTATGCAACCTTGTTTTATATATATTATTGATCTTTCAGGAAAAAAATAAAAGAATAAAAGGGAAATATGCATAGCAACTAGTCTCTATCTATGTAAAAACATGGTAATGACAACCCTTTAGAGCCATAAAAATAAAGAACAAGTAATTAAGAAGCATGATAAACATAGAGATCTCGATTGACACAACTTAAAAGAGAAGAGTAATAGAAAAACATTATTAACATAAAGTGGAGTTTGCCNAAACATGGTAATGACAACCCTTTAGAGCCATAAAAATAAAGAACAAGTAATTAAGAAGCATGATAAACATAGAGATCTCGATTGACACAACTTAAAAGAGAAGAGTAATAGAAAAACATTATTAACATAAAGTGGAGTTTGCCAATGCATCAACTAAATGTGTTGTACACATAATATTTAATAAAAACACAAGAATATTTCAATACTAATATGCATTTGAAAAAGATTATAATTTTTTTTAATAAATTAGATTATACTCAAATTAAATACAACTATAGAAAAAAACTTATGAATAAATTAGATTATGCTCAAGTTAAATATAACACACAACAAGACCATTTGCTTCCACCCGAAACTCAGCTCAAAGACATGGATAAAGATGACTCCTCTAATGAGGAAACTATCCATTACAATTCCTACTTGAAAGAACCTTTATATGTATACCTTTATATGTATGCACCTCCTGCTCTTGATAACAAGAGCATTTTGAACATCGTTGAGGACCTACTTCCCTTGAACATAGAATGAATGTTGCTCAATACAACAATTGAACATGAAACTACTGCAAGAAAATCATAAACAATGAGAGATACATGTCTTTCATTGTTGAGATTCCATGAGTGTCTATGCGATTAAAATATAATTGGGATTAGAAGTTACATATAAACAAAGTGAAAGACCGAATTTGCTAGTAGAACAGTTAAGAATGGACAAATTATTGTAAAGCTTTGTATCTTTTGCCACGGTCATATTAAACATTTACTCATCATTTTATAAATGCTACAGTTTAGAGATAAGAATTCATTTACAATTCCAAAACTAATTACGATTTTGATTGCAATGTTCAAACTTCAAAATAATTATTCTAGTGACACTAGAATCTCGCTGAGCATATTGTATCTTAACTACATATTATATCTCAACTACAATGTCATGCATAAATATGAAGGAATAACCATTATAATAACAGAGTGGGTTAATTTGGAGCAATTTTTTCTCCAGAATTATTTTTCAGGCAGGTTTTAGGTTGTCCGTTTTTAAATTTCAGGTCAATCCAGAATTTTGATCGATTTTCTGAGTATCTGGATTGGTTTAAAGTGGGGCAAAACACCTGGGTAAGGTTCTGAAATGCATGGAACTTTGATCCATACAAAACTCAGATTACCTCTGAAAATTTGGCCGGATTCAGGCTAGTTTTTTGCCTAAAAAACAGAACTCCAGAGGGAAGATTGCTCCCAAGTTAGCCTACTCCATCAACTTTAAGCGGGTTTTGAAAACGACGAAGAACCTTTTCTCTACTAGAAGTTGCAGATACAGAATTAAAAACAAATTTGTAAAATATTGTAGAAGATAAAGCAGAACCAACATGTTAAAGTCACCCATACTCATTGATTGGTCAAACAATTATCAAATTAAGCTCATTGTTGAAATGTTTAATAAGGAAAAACTTGAAAAAGGTTAAAAGATTGAGCTTAACATTAAGGAAGCACTAAGCAGTTAACTGTGAGTTAATTATTGGTTCATTACCTACTCCATCATGTCAATTAGTTTGATATAACAAGATGAAAAGGTAGTGAATTAATGATCGGCTCACTGTAGGGTGCTTAATGTTAGCCAACTCAAAAGAAATGGCCCAATATCTAATACCATAACCAGTTTACTGTGAAATAATTATTAAATTGTTAGTTTCATACAATAGGATGAAAAAACAGAATTAATGATTGGCTCAATACATGATACTTAATATCGACCAACAATATACAACCTGCTATACAACATTCAATGCTACAGCATGTGATATATACACTATCAAATATATACCCAAATAATCCGATAATATATATACCACCAACCAATAAAGGCGGAGTAACAAGTTGCTTTTATTGATAACCCTTAAAGTTAATCAAACAAAAGAAATGGCCTAACATCCAGTAACATAACCCTTTGATGTGAAATAATTATTAAATTAAGTTAGGATTTCCCAAGGGCTCATAAAGCTCACCATTTACATTAATTGTTTCATTTCACCTGATCAAACTTTTTTGAGGTTTTTGAATCACCCTATGACATCAAAATTGCAATTCCCGAAGTGCATTGTCTGGAGATAATAAAAAAATCTTACACTTCCCGAAGTGCATTGTCTGGAGATAATAAAAAAATATTACACTTCCCGAAGTGCATTGTCTGTAAATCAAAAAGATATTGCAACTCCCGAAGTGCATTGTCTGGAAATAAAAAATAAAAAAAATCTGGCGAGGCTGCGTTGTTAGTTAACGCTTGGATAGCTCCCTCTGTGAAGCACTGAAAGGATGCATATGATAGGAACCTATGTGTTTAAATGCTTCTTGAGATGCCCATAATCTTATGTACTGCGTAGTCAACCTGACACCTCGAACAAATAATTTGTGAAAAAATGGCACAACAGACTGCACATTCCTTGTATTTCCATTAAAGCTCGCCTATTGTAATTTGTAAATTACATTCACATTTTATTTACGTGCCTTTTTGTCTGGTCATTATTTTATTGGGTTTGCTTTAATTGTGTTAATCAATTGTACACATTCCATTTATTTTATTTGTTATACATGTTTTGAATGGTGTTGTGTAAATGTTTTAAGAAATGGTTTTATGGGAAATCTGATGACATAAATCTGTACGAAATTATTATTTTTTGTTATTTAAAATATATTTCTAAATGCGAAATGAATTCAGCTTGCTGAAAAATCCCTGGAACACTACAGAAATAATCACTCAAATATACCGATCTAACAATTTCTCACCAGATTTAAGAAAAAAAATCCCTAGAAAATATAACCCGGAAAAAGACATGTATTTAAAAACTATTAATCCCTGGCCCACATCCATGTATTTGTTATGGCCTTGGTTAAAGGTTCTACCTTTTGGGTTTTTGGCCACAATCCCGCGATGCAAATTTGGACAAAATCGTTATTTTATGTTGTTTAAATTCTATTTCTGAATGCATAAATGGATTCATGCTGAAAAACCCCTGGAGCACTAGTATTATACAAACTTAACTACTCAAATCTGCAAATCCAACCATTCATCACCGGATTTCGGGCAAAATCAAACGAAAAAAATTATTGGAAAACAACGAAAAAGTAGAACGTTTAGATTTCTGCGTTTAACTTAACTACTCGAATCTGCAAATCCAACCATTCATCATCGGATTTCAGGCAAAATCAAATGAAAAAAATTGTTAAAAAACAACCAAAAAGTAAAACGTTTAGACTATTGAGTTTAATTTAACTACTCAAATCTGCAAATCCAACCATTCATCACCAGATTTCGGGCAAAATCAAATGAAAAAAATGACTGAAAAACAACAAAAAAATAGAACGTTTAGACTACTACGTTTGTTATACCTACATGTCTTTAAAGCCATGTGTTTATCATACCTACAGGACTTTAAAACCATGTGTTTATCATACCTACAGGACTTTAAAACCATGTGTTTATTATACACATCTCATTGTGCTGCAAGCCGTAAGTACAGATTGTCTGGATTGCATTCAATGCCATAACAAGTTATGACAACATTTAATTCCACCGTATTATGTATTGGCAAGTGGAAAAATGTGTAGCAACTTGATTCCAATTTCCTAGCAACACTCTCTTATTAGTCCCTGCCGTAGGCATAGAGGGACTATAACGATCGATAAATCGTTGACCTGGTATTAGATTGTGCATTGACCATAAATATTTCCATATTGTCGATTGTTGGAACAAGGGAAGTGGAAACATCGATTTTTATATATTAAAAAGTATCATGTTTGTCAAGATTTGATTGGACAACGGATTGGAGGTCTTATTGTCGCCTTCACTATTCCCAATGTTAAATATCTCGGCATATCCAAAGCATTTGGTAGTATGTGGTCTTTTTGAATCATATATTTTATTATGCATTGGTCGAAGGTGGATTAATGCTAGCATTAGCTCGAATGTTTCCCTTAGCATTTTCTGATGGGTAGAAAACATTCTCTACCATATTACTATGTGTCATTTTTTCTTTATTGTTGCATGCTTCGAGAGAACAGGCCTGCCACGCTGCATATTTTCTTAAATGCTTGCATAGGCCTACGCCCATTCGACGGTCCTGATAGTCTTAACTGTTCACCTAACAGCTCTGGCAGTGTTAAATGATTATTGTACAGATGCGTTGCAATACAATTTTGTTCATCGTCAACATCGTTGCTCGAGTGCTCGATCCTTGTTCGCTGGTTCGTTCCATGATTCTGGCTCCTGTTTGATTCAACTTTGCAAAGTTGAGGTCCTGCACTTGCAGTTCGAGCTCTTCGTGGTTGTTCACTGGTTTGTTGTACTTCAACTTTGCAAGTTATTGGACCTATTGTTGTGGTTTGCAGTTTTTGGGGCTGAGCTCTTGTCATCCTTTGTTGATGGGTACGTTTCCCTGTTGTTATTGTTTTTTCAATGGTGGGAGTCCCTGCCTCCAAATTCTTTTGCAGACCATCTTTGTCTGTGCTCTTAGTTTATGTTCCTGGAAACCATGCGTCTTGCAATGCATAGGGATTTATGAAAAGTAGTTGGGATCCATCAGAAGAGGGAACAATTGGGCGGTGTGTAGACGCAGGGTATGTTTGTATTCTGTGGGTCGGAAAACCGTGTCTACCTGTTCTGTTTCTGTTGAGTAAAGTTATTGTTTTATTTATTTCTTTGTTTTCTTCTCATCTGCTATGGGGAGTAGGGGGGATTCAAGTTGAGAAGAAGAAGGTTGAAAGATACATACGGGGATTGGTACCCTATTTTTCTTTCCTTTTTTATTTTTCTACCTTTTATTTTTTTCCCTTGCTTTTCTCTGTTTTCATAGAAACTGAAAGTATGTAGCAAACAACTTCAAAATGACAGTTGAAGAGATGAAAGAAGTAATAGATGTTGAGTCATATGAAATAGATACACAGTCCATTATACATGACAACATTGATGTGGTTTTGCATAGAAATGGGCTTTTTAGATTGGATGCATTCTCGTATACTGTTGGGGATTGCCTTTTCGATACATTCCAGGTTCTATCACATTTCCACTATTCGTCGACCGAGTTGCGCAATGGATTGATAGATTATTTCTTGACCTGTTTTAAAAATGGCGATGTTGAGGCTTTGCAGTCCTATGAATACGAACTAGAATCTGATTTTCTTCGGCAGTTGCATGGAATACATGATGTCAGTATGTATTTTTCAAAGATGCGGTTGTCTGCATATCCAGTCCTGCCTGCGCATGAGAGGGGACTTTGGGGAGATACATTTTGTATACAGTGGTTGTCTAACTGGCTGAATATATCAGTTGGCATTTGGTCATTGACAAGAAAAACAATATATCTACTATTCAACAAAACTGCATCTGACAATCCATATTGCATCTTGTTCCATGATGCCAATGCCCTCAGTGGCCATTATGAACCATTGTTGTACAGGAAAATGTCCATATGCAATATAAAATGTCCTCGTATCTACTTGTTTGTTATTTGCAAAGACCTTCAATCGCAATGGAAACGGATTTTGCATGGCATAGATTGGCATGGTTTACAACTGACAACAAACATTGTGTCTAGTTGTGGGGATAGTCTGTTCAATGTAATTTGTTGTTTGGTGGTAGTGGAGTTCGATGTTCAGTCGCTGCGACTTTACACTGTACAGTCCTTTTGCAATGCAATTATAGGCGGCAGCCAACAGGCTTTTAGGTGCTTGCATCAACACCTTTGCCCATATCTCGTAGAAAATATGTCGACAGTTGGAAGTTGGCAGGAATACCTTGTGAACATGGTACTTCCATATGAAAAAAAGAATATGGAGGGTTGCAGATTCTGTTTGCAATGGTTGTCTATGATATTCAGGGTGAATATCCAGGTGTGGTCACCCTTGCCAGATGCCAGTGTCCATTCCTGGGTTATTGATTCAAATTACGATCGAACAATTGACATCCTCTCGTTGAAAACAAATACAACACATATCCATTATGAACTTTTGATTGCACATATTGGTAGTTCAGGGTTGATTGTCCATGCCGTCCAAATGACATTGAATTTGCATACGCGTGGAATGTTTTTTAGTGAAAATGAAATTCCTTCTGGTTGCGATATGGGCAGACAGGGCTTGAACAAAAAAAACATGCATAAAATTCATGACAGTTGTGATGAGGCCATAGACTGCTTAGAGAAAAAACGTAGAGTAATTTATCATAATTTGAAAAAAATTATTCGTCAAATTCGTCCAACTTCTGATAAGGTCATAGAGGCCTTGAAAAAAAAACGTAAAGTAGTTTCTTAGAAGCTGGGTGAGAGTGAAATTCATCCCAGTTTCCACCAGCTCATCTCGCCCTTGGGCAAGAAACGTAGAGTAAGTTACCACAACTTGAAAATGGTCATGCGTGAGAGAAAAAAATACATTGATACACTTCCTTTTAGAGAGAAACTCACATATCACAATGTAAAGAAATTTGTTCGTGCAGAACAGAACATAAACAGGTGTGATCACATATCCTAGAATGGTGATGCAATTGTGCCAGTTCGTGATCTACAAGCAACACCATGCAGTAGTAGCAATGAAAACCAGGAAACAGTTTCTGCCAATACTTCCCTGCGAAAGAAAAATGCAAGACAGAACTACATGAAACAAATGAAAGACACTCCTTCCATTGCATGTGCAATTTGTGAACAATTGAATTTTTCAAAAAATAGTAAGTCTTTCACGCCTGATTTGCAAGCAGAATACCTTCGCTTGACAGTGCATGATAAACCATTTTCTAGTGGGAAAGTTTGTCTTCCATGCAAACGATCGCTTGAAAATGGAAAACTGCCACAGTTTGCAACCCCTGACCGAATAAGATGTAATACAACACTAGCAGATGTAAGTGCACTTACAGAACTTGAGGAGAGACTTGTGTCTCTTCGAATTGCATTTGCTCAAATCAGACCTTGGGGCTATAAACGACCCCAGATGGGCTTGAAAGGATCAATTATTAATGTGCATGTTCAGCTAGATGTTGTGCAAAAATAGTTACCACAATTCATTAACAATACAATTACAATCGTTATGGCTCTGAAAAGTCGCTTGCGATATAAAAATGTCTATTAGACAGGCAAAGTGCGTGTGCATGTTGTTGTGAAAGCATTAAAGGAATTATGTTCCAGGGCCATGTACAAAGCAACGAACATTTGTATAAATGCCAACTGGAACGATGTTCTTGTAGAAGAACATGGCAACTTTGCAGACACTCTTGAAAATCCTAGTGATTTTGATGCAAGTGATGAATCGAAGAATGAAACACCTGCTGAAACATTGTTGCATGGATTCACTGATTCATAGTGCATTCGTGACTTGCAAGACAAAATTGTTGAAATTGCACCTGCCGAGGGGCAACGTCCACTTGGAATATTCAAGGACAAATTCGCTGAGGAAATGAACTTTCCAACACTCTTCTATGGAGATCCACAGGGCACTGATATTACAGAACGATTCAGTTATCATAAAATAGTCCGATGGGAGCTGCTACATTCAAGCGATTACTTCTCCTATCACATAACAATTTTTTTTTTTTAAACAATGTGCATAATAATAGAGCAAGTTATGTCCTGCATGTGGGTTGGAATAAGAAAAGGCCAGTTACAAGGAAGAAAGTTGTTCACCAAGGATGTGAAGTACAAAGTAAACCTAGAAAAAATTATGAAATCTGATATTGGATACATAGATTTCAAAAACATCCGCACCTCTCCTGACTATTTGCAACAAAACGAATTATTTTTGTTTGCAATGATCCGGCAATTGGGCCCGCCGACATTTTTCGTCACATTTACAAGTGCAGAGCATTTCTGGGATCCATTGGTGGCTGTCGTATCTGACCTACATAGGAATAGGAAACATAAAAAAGAAACGGATACACTGGAAAATAACGACATTGACTACCTCATAAGAAAAGACCCGGTGACATGTACTCGCTACTATAGACATAGAATAAATGCTTTGAGACAATTGATATGCCATGATGAAACATTTTTTAGAAAAATATCGGACTACTTTTTTGTGACTGAATTCCAGAATAGGGGAAATGAACATGACCACGCACTGTTGTGGATAGAGGGTGCACCGGTCTATGGAGTTGATAACAATTCAGGGATCGAACAATTTGTGGATAAATACATAACATGCAACACAGATCATTTGGATCCAGAACTTGCGAAAGTCCATAGACATTACCATACAAGAAGTTGTAGAAAACGAAAAAACTCGCATTGCAGATACAACTTTCTTGTGCCGCCAATGAGAGCTACAAGAATCATAGAGCCAGTTAGTCTAGAGGACAATGTTGTTGTTGAGAAATCTAAATCATTGTCCGTATTTCTAGAACAAGGAGGATTTGACGAAATGATGAGCTTTGATGCCTTCTTGACACAGGTAAATCTATCATAAGATGAGTACATCCAAGCCATACAATGTACGCTTAGGCAACCAACACTTTTACTTAAACAAAAACTCTCCCATATTTGGAACAACAATTTCTCCAAGGACATGCCAGTTATGTGGAAAGAAAATACAAATGCATAGTACGTGTTGAATGCATATGCTGCAGCGTCGTACTATACCTCGTATATGATGAAGATTGACAAATCTATGACAAGTGCATTCAAAAGAACACACAAAGAACATGAAAGAAGTCATATTGATGCCATACAAATGATACGCACACTTGGCAATACGTTGCTTAATCTTCAACAAATTTCTTCTCAACAAGCAGTTCACATTGCACTTTCCTTGCCCCTCACTTGTAGTTCAAGAAAATGTGTCTTCATAAACACATCTCCACTTGAAAAACACACATTTGTGCTTAAACCACTAGTTTTGCTGCAACAAGATCCTGACAATTCAGAGGATTTCGTATGTCACTCTATTATTGATTATTACGTCCAACGTCCATCTCCTATTAGGCATATCTGCTTAGCAGAATTTGTATCGCATTATAAAAAAAGTGGTGCACCCATATCAAAAAGAAAAAAACCCTCTATCATATGGTTTGTCAAATACAATAAACATTGTGACTATGAAAACTATTGTAGAGAAAAACTGTTGTTGTATGTTCCGTTTGATGAAAACGAAGAGACATTAATACATAACTTCTCTACATGGGAGGCTGTGTATGTTGCGTCTGAGACTATAGTGCACATAAATGAAGCTAGATTTACCTACAATGTTAATCCAACATGGGGTGATCTAGAAGTTTCACTTAATGAACTAGAAAACCCTAGCAATCATGATGACACATTCAGAAACCCAAAAACAACCAGAACTCCTTCTGAGTCCTATGAATCACAAGGGGATTTGCCTCACCCTCCAGCGGCTAGAAGTGAAAAATGTGTCAATCTTGGTTTTCAAGTTACAAAACATCCTTTCCTAATTGAAAATAATGAATACCACAGAATAAGACGTCTGTTGAATCGCGAACAACAAACAATTGTAAATGACATTGCTCTTAAAAAATGCTTGAACGTGAATAGTCATGTGCACGTGTTTCTTACAGGCGGAGCAGGAACAGGCAAGACATTCACAACTAAAGCATTGTTCCAAATGCTTATACAAATCTATGATTCAAACAATTCCTCTGATTGTATGAAACCAAAGGGCCTAATAGTTGCATACACAGGAAAAGCTGCATACAATGTTGGTGGAACAACAGTCCACTCTACATTTTTAATGCCTTTTAACAAGTCATAGTTTCTTCCACTTAGCAAGGAAATGTTGGATACATTGTCTAATATTTATGAGGAACTCCAACTTGTCTTTATAGATGAAGCATCTTTGATTGGGAGTCGGTTCTTGTATTCCATTGACAGTCGAGTAAGGAGAATAAAACATGTGCAGATGAAATACTTTGGAAACATTGACATGATATTATGTGGGGATCTTTACCAAGCACAACCCATCCAAGATTCTTTGATATTTGAACAACCTACCGTTAACATGGAAACAATCACCCATGACTTCTAGAGAGACAATATTAAATTCTTTGAGTTGCATACTACAATGCGCCAAACAGATGAAACATTCAATGCAATTCCGAATAGAATGCACACAAAGAGCCAAACACATGATGACTTGACCTATATCAATTTGAGGTGCTTATAGCCTGCACCAACAAACCCAACGTTCCCTTACCGGTTCTACATAAATAAGGATGTTGCAAAGCATAATAGCCACGTGTTGTTGCTCATGCCTGGCGATGATATCATCATCAATTCCATTGACTTGGAAGAAGACAGCCATGGAAATGTGCCACGTCATGAACATTCAGTCACTTTACCTTTGCAGCTTGTCCTCAAATTAGAAATGTTGGTTGAAATATATGCCTGCAACTATGATTCACGGGATGTCTTTGTGAATGGTGCAGATGGAATACTGAAAGGCTATACCAAGACAGAAAAAGTGGATGTCCTTTGGATTAAGTTCCATGAACCACATATAGGAAAGCGACAAGCAAGCAAGTTGTCTTATCTATATAATTCAAACACTGGAAGCGATTGGACACCTATTTTACGAATATCAAAGCCAGTATCGACATCAGCAAAGACGAGTCGACTGAAGATTCGAAAACAGATTCCAATTAAACTTGCATGTGCACGTACAATCCACAGATCACAAGGACTAACACTTGATAATGTTGCATTTCAGCCTGCTGGAATTCGGATACATGGACTTATATACACAATACTGTCCCGTGTCAAAAGTATAGACTCCTTGTATTTACTAAGTCCTCTCACAAAAGATAACTTCAAAGTGAAACAGAAAGTTGATATTGAAATGGAATGACTGAGGACCACCGCAAAATGACAACTGCATTATGATTACCAATCCATACAAACAAATTCATCTGTATCAATTCTCTCACTTAACACACGCAACTTAAATGCACACATGGATGATATACTGAATGACTATGATATAATGCAATCCGATATTCTTTGCTTGCAAGAAACACACATGGCATTATGCATGCAAAACAAACAATTCCCAAATCACAATTGCATATCAAGTTACATTACACATGGGGTAATGATATTGGTGAAAAAACATGTACCAATTTTGGACCATATACATATCGAAGAAAAGAATGTTGAACTGGTGCTTGCAAATTTTTGTTCCTATGGAACAAAAGTTGCAGTACTGAATCTGCATGCTTCTCCCCATGCAACATTCTCAAACATAGTGCATGTTATTTCCAATGCATTGGCCCATTTCCATCTGAACGGACCCATTGTACTTGTAGGAGACTTCAATATTGATATGCTACAAAATACTGGCAGAACAAAAGAATTGGAAAACTACATGTGCAAATACAGTCTCCGCTTTCTTTTGAACAACAGAGGTCATCTGCAAAATGCACTTATTGACCATGTCTGGTCCAATGTGCCCATTCCTCAATACAATATGTTTGTCTTAGACACATATTGGTCTGATCACGATATAGTAGGTATTTCACTTGAATTATGACATATACATCAAACTTATTGCAAACTCATATTTCTATGTTTCAAAGCATATATGTATCCCTGATTTCTACACACATCTTTTTGGTGGGCATACAGACGGTGTTCTACTCGAATTATAAATTATACATTGTGCAAAAAACAAAAACAAAATGGTACATCCTCCCAAAAACTATTTGTGACTCTATTCATCTTATTCTATTTCTTTTTTGTATATGTACATAGTAGTTTCCTTTTTCTTAACATCTGAACTTATGTTCATATCCGTTTTGCTTTGTACTTTTGTTGATAGAAACAAACAGGAAAACTAGACGACGCAAAGAACTCCTACCCAGAGATGTAGACCAATCAATGCAAAGTTGCATTCTTTTTCTGCCTGTGTTCCATAGTAAACAATTTTTCGTTTACTTTATCTGTGTTTGTCAAACTTGTTTGCAGCTATGTTTTTTTATTTTTATTTTTTATTTTATTTTATTTTATGTTTTGAGCATAGAGGTCGCTACCCTGCACGTCCTCCATCCAGTAGATGCAATTTTGAGCCAGCCAGCCCGCAAGTCCACTTGTCAATTTGTATATCGCACAACTATGACGGCTATTTGCAAGACACAGAACATTAGAGGCAGAATATGCAGTCTGCAAGTGCACGGTCCAAATAAGTGGCTAGGTATGGAATAAGGGATCTGTGCGTATTTGGTATGTAGTGCTCGTTTGTGGGAGCATGCTAGCCTTGGAGTCTGTCAATTTGTATATCTCAAAAATCAGTAGAAGCAGAATGTTCAGCCTGCCAGCTCGCAAATTCGCTTGTCAGTTGACAAATGTTGACCTGGCCAGCCTGCAAATCCACTTGTCAATTTATTATCATAAACTATTTGTAAGGCACCGAAGAATAGAGGCCCGTTTTTAACCCTGGCAGTCCGAGAACCCGCGATCTAGAAACTTTACATGGTCTATAAAATATCAGCCAACCCGCAAGTCCGCTTGTCAATTTGTATATTGAGGAATTGCATGTGCTATTTGTAGAACACAAAACAATAGAGGCCCTTTTTTTGACCCCTCCCGCCCGAGAACCCGCAAGTATGGAATGCGATATGGGTACATGGTGTCTATAATCTCATGTCGATACTTTATAAAGGTACATATTTAGTTTTTTCTCATTTCTACACACACTAATCTGGTAACCACAAAGTTGGTGTTGCACATGAATTATGAAATATGCATTGGGAGTCAAACGGAGCCAAATGAGTGGCTAAATATGGAATAAGGAAATCTGTGCATATTTGGTATGTATTGCTCGTTTTTGGGAGCCCTCCAGGCCTGGAGTAGAATGTTGAGCCGGTCAGCCCACAAATCCGCTTGTTAGTTTATTATCATAAGCTATTTGTAAGTCACCGAGCAATAAAGCCCTGTTTTTTACCCCACCAGCCCGAGAACCCGTGATCCAGAAACTGTGAATGGTCTATAAAATGTCAACCAACCCGCAAGTCCTCTTCTGTATTTGTATATCACGAAACTGTGTGTGTTATTTGTAGAACACCAAACAATAGAGGCATTTTTTTGAGCCCGCCCGCCCAAGAACCCGTGATCCTGAAAGTGGCAAAGCATGGAATGACATATCTGTACATGCTCTATAAAATCTCATGTCCATACTTTATGAAGGTACATTTTTAGTTTTTCCTCGTTTCTACACATACTGATCTGGTAACCGCAGAGTTCGTGTTGCACATGAATTATGAAATATGCACTGGGAGTCGGACCGAGCCCTTTGGTTTGCTTAGCTGAACAATTCTGACTCATGCAGTTTCAACATTGAACACTCAACAGTTTCACCATGCACTTTCAGACTTGGCCATTCCTTCCTTGCTTTCTCTTCCCCGTGCCCTTCACCTTCGCATGTGTGCATAATAAGAAATAGTGTTTATGTATATATACATATATGTCTTCTTTCTAAATATTTAATGCTAACAGGTCATTGTGTAGACACTGTCTAAGCTATCATTGATGCGTGAAAGGCTCGAGAAGTTCTACCATCAATGCAATTTTTGCGAGGGATTTTCTTATCCCTTCCCAATCTTAATTTCAAACTCCATGGAATGTCATTCACACGCCGCCAGCTTGCTTCCTTCATGAAACCTCAAATCTCTTCCCAGTCTTAATTTCAAATACCATGGAATGTCATTCGCACTCCGCCAACTTGGTTCATTCACGAAACCTCCAATCCTTAAATGTTGTTCGTCGTAATTGCCACCTTCGCACTTCTAAGTATGCAATAATTAATCTTTACTTCTAACAACTCATCATACAAGACGCATAGATATTGTCATTAATGAGGAGATTTTGCATTCACACGCATTGAAGCAATGTTTTTGGGGGGGTTATATTGTCCCCTCCATTTCTTCATTTCAAGTAGCGTCTGGAGAAAATCAACGTTTCCATAAAGTACTGGCACTAACTTTACAACAGTTTTGTAGAGATACAGTGAACATCTTCCTCATGAGCTTCCTGTGCAGAAATTTACAGTGAAAACATGGATCTTGACGTTGATTTCGAAAGCATATTCTGCAACCTCGATCAGCCCAGAGACGTAGTTTAGCATACCTGCTCAATGGACATGGTTGATCCCCTAATTTTTTACAAAGATGAATCCTTCATATTCCAGAGTGTTGTTTTTGAATCCGAATCAAAAAAATTAATCATTGAAAAACGAGATGTAAAAAATAAGAAAAGAAAACATCATTCAGAACTTGACCTTGCCAATATGCAGGCGTCCAAAATCTCTCAACTTCACATGGCAACCGGAGATGCTCTTCATGATTCCTTTGGAGTCATTGAAGCCAAAATGCCAGGCTAAAGAACCGGATTAAGGAATTAGACGAAGCTTTGTTTCATATGCCATTGCTTCACAGTTCTTTGGGAATAGTCATGCCTGATACTACGTGCACCCCTTCAACAAATCTAAAAGGGTCCTCCAGCTTCCTCGCATCATGTAGAGGACATGTCAAGAAAAATATCAACAAAAGAATGGAACTGCCTACTAAGGCCTGGGAAACATCATAGAATATGGATTCCTTGGGGAGCAGGGCACATAACTTGCTCCTACTTCTACAGATGGATTTAAAAAATGAAGAAACTTTCTATGTGCACACGGTCATCCCTTTTGTCTTTCATGTCAACAACATGCCAGAGACGAGAAGAAGACCACATGATCTCCCTTCCAATAAACGGCTCACTCAATTAGAAGCATGATGGAAAGAGAAAGTGAAGAACCTATATCTCATCGTCCAATCATGTGAGCAAGCAATATCAAAGAAATAATCATTATTCACAAAACTCACCAAAATAAACTTAGCAGGAAAGACAAATGGCTTATAGGACCCCAGCTTAATCCTCAACTCGCTGGCCTCAACCAAGAAAGCTTTCAATAAAAAAGTTGATAATTTGAAGGCCTTGTCTTTAGAAATGTTTTACAGGATTCTTGAATATCATGAAGAAGAGGTGGACAACTAGCTAGTCCAGTATCCGGTACAGAATGGAGACATTGATGAAGCTCTGTGTAAACTTTGAATTGATCTAAGCGAATTAGAAAATGAAGTTTTCAGCATTAAAATTCGCAATGACATCAACGTCGCCCCCTTGAGAAGCTATATTGAAGAGAACTTGAACTGGGTCACCGATGAAATCCAACACGGAAATGCATAGTTCTTTCTTTATCAATCCAGTTATTCCAACTTTTCTTAGTAGAAATCTATAGCCAAAAAATGATCTTCCCATTTCTACTTTTCAGGTATTACATTGTACTGTGTCCAACTTCTTTCCACAATCCTATTTCTTGTACATATTTCTGTTATGGTCCGCAGGAGCCCCAATCCCAGTCTCTATGACAAACGCATTTACATTTCCAGGTATATGTAACAAACTATTATTTTTTTCATATATTCCAAATAAAACTATTCTTTTGTCTCTTTATATATTTATGTGTTCCTACATTTTTATCTTCAGCTATGCTGAATGTGAAGTCATTCTGTTTATTTTATCTCAGTTCTCTTTTTTTCCTATGCATATTTTCTCTGGCTTGGTCATTTTCAAAATAAAGTATGAAATAAATCACTGACTCAAATTTGAGATATCATATTTCATATATGTGTGTGTGTGTGTTTCTTTAAATTTCCAGGAATATGTAACACATTTCATTATTTTTTATATAAATGTCATAAAATTGTGTTCACTACTTTTTTTGTACTCAAACGTGTAGAGAGAGTGTCATTTCTTGCATCTTGACCACCTATCCTTCATACTTTTGCCACAAAGGCCCTTAAAATTAAAATAGTCCGCTTGTCAATTTGTATATCATAGAACTGTGGGTGCTCTTTGTAGGCCATGGAACAACAGACGCCCAATTTTCAGTTCGCCAGCTCCACAACCCGCGATCCAAAAACTACCTAAGTATCGAATCAGGGCTCCGTGCAAGTATGAAATGAGGGCTCTGTGCATGCTCTATAAAATCTCATCCCCATAATTTATAAAAGTACATATTTCGTATGTATAAAAGTAAATATCTACTTTAAAAAATTGCATATTTGCTATGTATAATTTATGCTTTCCAGGAACCTATAATTTGATAAATTTCAATTTCTTGTATCCACGAGCCCCTGTTTTAAAGAAAACTAATTTGGGAATGCTATTTATTTGGTCCTTTTGTCCACCGCCTTATGTAACAGACATTGGCACTATATTTTTTGTTCTTTTGTCCACCACCGTATGTAAAACCTATGTAAAGAAAACTAATTCGCGAATGTTAAATTTTTGGGACACGAACCCCTTAAAATTGAAATAGTCCGCAGGTACCATTGTCAATTTGTATATCACAAAATTCTCGGTGCTATTTGCAGCACATGGAACAACAAAAGCCTGATTTTCAGTTCTCTAGCCCGAGAACTCGTGATCCAAAAACTGGCTAAGTATCGAATGAGGGTTCCTTCGATGCTCTAATTCGAGAATGGTCTCCAGGAACCTATAATTTCATAAATTTCAATTTCTTGTGTCGATGAGTCCCTGTTTTAAAGAATAATTTATGCTCTCCAGGAAACTATAATTTGATACATTTCAATTTTGTGTATCCACGAGCCCCTGTTTTAAAGAAATCTAATTCGAGAATGCTATTTATTTGGTCCTTTTCTCCACCACCCTATGTAAAAGAAATTGGCACTATATTTTTTGTGCTTTTGTCCACCACTGTATGTAAAACCTATGTAAAGAAAACTAATTTGTGAATGTTAAATTTTTGGAACACGAGCCCCTTAAAATTCAAGTAGTCTACAGGTCCCATTGTCAATTTGTATATCACGGAACTCTCGGTTCTATTTGCAGGACATGGAACAACAAAAGCCTGATTTTCAGGTCCCCATCCCGAGAACCCGCGATCCAAAAAATGGCTAAGTATCGAATGAGGGTTCCGTCCACGCTCTAATTCAAAAATGCTAGTTTTTTTTCTGCTTTTATGTGTTCCTAGATTTTTATAGACAGTATGTATAGACAATTACATATTTTCTATGTATAGTTTATGGTCTTAAAGAAAACTAATTTGGGAATGCTATTTATTTGGTCCTTTTTTCGACCGCCCTGTGTAACAGACATTGGTACTATACTTTTTTTCCTTTTCTCCACTAGCGTATGTAAAACCTATGTAAAGAAAACTAATTCGCAAATGCTAAATTTTTTGAACATGAGCCCCTTAAAATTCAAATACTCCGCAAGTCTGATTGTCAATTTGTATATCGCGGAACTGTCGGTGCTATTTGTAGGACATAGAACAACAAAAGCCCGCTTTTCAGGTCCCCAGCTCGAGAACCAGCGACCCAAAAACTGGCTAAGTCAAGAACACGCTCTTTTAAAGAAAACTAATTTGGGAACGTTATTTTTTTCATACTTATGTTCACCAGCCTATGTAACAGACGTCAGTACTATTTTATTTTCTTTTTTTGTCCACCAACATATGTAAAAAGGAAAACTAATTCGAGAATGCTAAACTTGTTTTAATTAATTATAAATGATTTTATTGATAGAAAAAATAAGTTATTGAGTTTATTATTTCAATTTGGTTATTCGACACGAGCCCCTTCAAATTCAAATACTCCACAAGTCCATTTGTCAATATGTATATCACGGAACTCTAGGTGCTACTTGTAGGACACGGAACAACAAAACCCGCTTTTCAGGTCCCTTGCCCGAGAACCCGCGATCCAAAAACTAGCTAAGTCAAGAACCCGCTCTTTTAAAGAAAACTAATTCGGGAACGCTTTTAAAGAAAACTAATTCGGGAACGCTATTTTTTTCATACTTATGTTCACTAGCCTATGTAACAGACCTCGGTACTAATTTTTTTTCTTTTTTTGTCCACTAGCATATGTAAAAAGGAAAACTAATTTTGATAGAAAAATAAGTTATTGAGTTTATTATTTCAATTTGGTTATTCGACACGAGCCCCTTCAAATTCAAATACTCCGCAAGTCCGATTGTCAATATGTATATCGTGGAACTCTAGGTGCTATTTGTAGACCACGGAACATCAGAAGCCCGATTTTCAGCCCGACAATCCGAGAACCCGCGATCCAAAAATTCAAATAGTCCGCAAAATAGCTTGTTAATTTGTATATCGCGGAACTCTCGGTGCTATTTATAGGGCACAGAACAACAAAAGCCCAATTTTCATCTTGCAACCCCGACAACCCAGAATGAAGCTTTTGTACATGCTCTATATATCTACTTAGTCAAATTACATATTTGATTTTCATCCCGCCAGCCCGAGAACCCGTGCATGCTCTATAAAATCTCATCCCCATAATTTATAAAAGTACATATTTCGTATGTATAAAAGTAAATATCTACTTTAAAAAATTGCATATTTTCTATGTATAATTTATGCTTTCCAGGAACCTATAATTTGATAAATTTCAATTTCTTGTATCCACGAGCCCCTGTTTTAAAGAAAACTAATTCGGGAATGCTATTTATTTGGTCCTTTTGTCCACTGCCTTATGTAACAGACATTGACACTATATTTTTTGTTCTTTTGTCCACCACCGTATGTAAAACCTATGTAAAGAAAACTAATTCGCGAATGTTAAATTTTTGGGACACGAGCCCCTTAAAATTAAAATAGTCCATAGGTACCATTGTCAATTTGTATATCACAGAACTCTCGGTGCTATTTGCAGCACATGGAACAACAAAAGCCTGATTTTCAGTTCTCTAGCCCGAGAACTCGTGATCCAAAAACTGGCTAAGTATCGAATGAGGGTTTTGTCCATGCTCTAATTCGAGAATGGTCTCCAGGAACCTATAATTTCATAAATTTCAATTTCTTGTGTCGATGAGTCCCTATTTTAAAGAATAATTTATGCTCTCCAAGAAACTATAATTTGATACATTTCAATTTCGTGTATCCACGAGCCCCTGTTTTAAAGAAATCTAATTCGAGAATGCTATTTATTTGGTCCTTTTCTCCACCACCCTATGTAAAAGAAATTGGCACTATATTTTTTGTGCTTTTGTCCACCACTGTATGTAAAACCTATGTAAAGAAAACTAATTTGTGAATGTTAAATTTTTGGAACACGAGCCCCTTAAAATTCAAGTAGTCTACAGGTCCCATTGTCAATTTGTATATCACGGAACTCTCAGTTCTATTTGCAGGACATGGAACAACAAAAGCCTGATTTTCAGGTCCCCATCCCGAGAACCCGTGATCCAAAAAATGGCTAAGTATCGAATGAGGGTTCCGTCCACGCTCTAATTCGAAAATGCTAGTTTTTTTTCTGCTTTTATGTGTTCCTAGATTTTTATAGACAGTATGTATAGACAATTACATATTTTCTATGTATAGTTTATGGTCTTAAAGAAAACTAATTTGGGAATGCTATTTATTTGGTCCTTTTGTCGACCGCCCTATGTAACAGACATTGGTACTATACTTTTTTTCCTTTTCTCCACTGGCGTATGTAAAACCTATGTAAAGAAAACTAATTCGCGAATGCTAAATTTTTTGAACACGAGCCCCTTAAAATTCAAATACTCCGCAAGTCTGATTGTCAATTTGTATATCGCGGAACTGTCGGTGCTATTTGTAGGACATAGAACAACAAAAGCCCGCTTTTCAAGTCCCCGGCTCGAGAACCCGCGACCCAAAAACTGGCTAAGTCAAGAACACGCTCTTTTAAAGAAAACTAATTTGGGAACGTTATTTTTTTCATACTTATGTTCACCAGCCTATGTAACAGACGTCAGTACTATTTTATTTTCTTTTTTTGTCCACCATCATATGTAAAAAGGAAAACTAATTCGGGAATGCTAAACTTGTTTTAATTAATTATAAATGATTTTATTGATAGAAAATATAAGTTATTGAGTTTATTATTTCAATTTGGTTATTCGACACGAGCCCCTTCAAATTCAAATACTCCACAAGTCCATTTGTCAATATGTATATCGCGGAACTCTAGGTGCTACTTGTAGGACACGGAACAACAAAACCCGCTTTTCAAGTCCCTTGCCCGAGAACCCGCGATCCAAAAACTAGCTAAGTCAAGAACCCGCTCTTTTAAAGAAAACTAATTCGGGAACGCTATTTTTTTCATACTTATGTTCACTAGCCTATGTAACAGACCTCGGTACTAATTTTTTTTTCTTTTTTTGTCCACTAGCATATGTAAAAAGGAAAACTAATTTAGAATAGAAAAATAAGTTATTGAGTTTATTATTTCAATTTGGTTATTCGACACGAGCCCCTTCAAATTCAAATACTCCGCAAGTCCGATTGTCAATATGTATATCGCGGAACTCTAGGTGCTATTTGTAGACCACGGAACATCAGAAGCCCGATTTTTAGCCCGACAATCCGAGAACCCACGATCCAAAAATTCAAATAGTCCGCAAAATAGCTTGTTAATTTGTATATCGCGGAAATCTCGGTGCTATTTATAGGGCACAGAACAACAGAAGCCCAATTTTCATCTTGCAACCCCGACAACCCAGAATGAAGCTTTTGTACATGCTCTATATATCTACTTAGTCAAATTACATATTTGATTTTCATCCCGCCAGCCCCAGAACCCGCGATCCAAAAATTCAAATAGTCTGCAAGATCGCTTGTCAATTTGTATATCACAGAAGTCTCAGTGCTATTTGTAGGCCACACAACAATAGAAGCCCAATTTTCAGCCCACCACCCCGACAACCCGGAATCAAGCTTTCGATCATGTACTTTATAAAATTACAGATTTCATATGTATAATTTATGTTGTCCAGGAACCTATAACTTGATAAATTTCAATTTCTTTTGTATCCACCAACCCTTGTTTTAAAGAAAACTAATTCACGAATTAGTATGTCAAGTAGAATTCGCGAACCTATGTCAATTTTGCACCAAACACTTCTCCACGAACCTATGTAACAGACATTACTACTATTTTTTTGTGCTTTTTGCCTAGGAGCTTTAAAATTCTAATAGTTCGCAAGTCCGATTTTCAGTTTGTATATCGCAGAACTATCAGTGCTTTTTATAGGGCACGGAAGAACAAAAGCCCAATTTTGAGCCCAACATCCCAAGAACCCGCCATCCAAAAACTGGTTAAGTATTGAATGAGGGCTTCGCTTTGTAAAATTACATATTTTGTGTATAAATTATGTTGTCCATGAACCTTTCATTTCATAAATTTCAATTTCTATTGTGTCCACGATCCCTTCTTTTAAAAAAAATAAGCCAAGAATGCTAATTGTTTTTGTGCTTTATGTCAAAAAACCTATGTAACAGACATTACCACTATTTTTTCCGGTTTTTTACCACGTACCTATGTACTTCAACTTCTTGCCCACGTGTCTCATGACTTTAACTTCACCTCGCTTGAGGCAGGGCGCCATTACTCTCAGTACGCCCTTCTCTTCCTTCACATCCTTTCGACTGACCTCGCTAGGCCTTTACTCTGTGCGTGTGACCATTTATGGAACCTCAGCAGCTCCCCGACCTATTCCAATTTCTCTAGTGGCTCCATATGGCCTGTTCTTTCCTGGTTTTTCTTCTCAGAGATCGGCCTCCTGCCCAGCCTTTCCCTGCTCTGATTTTTTCCTCTCCTTCTCTATTGTTGGTGCATTTTCACTCTCCCACTATCCCGGAGATGCCCCGGCTACGAGGGAAGTCGAAATGCGGGTTAGCCTGCCAGCCAAACTGGCCCCGCCTGCTCCCTCACTACTATCCTCCTCCTCTTTATCCACCTCGTCCTCATCCCTGACGTAGTCAACTCAAATTCCCGCTTCTCTCCCGCCCCTTGTTGCATCCATTGCAAACAGAATGGAGGGGCTAGACTGCTTAGGGCCCTCACTCGACTACAACCCAGGACCTTTACGCAATTCGGCATATGTTTCACACCCAAGCCCTTTGGCTCCTCCCAACTCTTCGGCCACACAGTCGCTTCAGGAATAGCCTCACGACGCCCAATTTCAGATGGATGGTCCAGAATCCAGCCCAAATTCATGAAGAAAATCCCAATCTTGAGCCGATTCCAACGTTGACCCAGAATGTGAGTGGTAAACAAGCCTTGCACTGGTGTAGAGCCTGGTATTTGACCTATGTCACAACATGGACGACCTCTGGTTCTGCCGAGAGACCCTGGACAACAAAGAATCTCAACTCCTGCAGTTGCTCTCCGTGTTAGAGGGTGCTCATCACCGAATTTTTGCATGCAAAATGTATATGACAGAAGTGTTGGGTGCAAAATGTATTTCACGGGATGGGGTGACCATAAAAAATGAAAAAAGTGAACCCGCGACTTCGCCAACCCGCCACTCCGTAAGTGTTGGGTTACATTGGTTATGCATTGAATATTTCATGTACTATCAAACTTAGATCCTAGGAACCTTCGTTCATGTACTAGAAATTAATATTTTTTGATAAATTTCAAATAAAACTAATTCAGGAATACTAAATTATGCATGAATACCACGTGTACTGCAACTTGCGACCCACGCATTTACTCCCCTTCCAGCCTAGCAGGGACTATGCTGCCATGCAACACTTGTTTCAACATAGTTTACATGCATAAACAATTTTTGCATCAAGTAGTATAAACGATTTATGTTTCTAATCTTTTTTGGCATTTTTTTCTATTAGTTTTGTCTAAAATTTAGTTACAAATTTTAGAAGATAGTTGGAATTGCAAATTTTAGTTGTTCAGATTATATAGTGTTCTGAAGATTTTTTAGAGTATTAAATAAATTTATGTATTCAAAAATACTATTTAAGAAATGTAAAATTGAGATTTCGTCAATAATTGCATTGCCTAATTTCAATGATAGTTAGGAAAAAGTAAAAAACTATGCCATCTTAGGATGGAACAAGACACAACACCTATCTGTTGATAACAAATGTAACCAAATAGTGGTTGTCAACATAAGGATTTTGACATCAATGTAGCATGAGCGAGAATATGAAAAGTTTTGTTGAAATCTCTGTCAAAGTGCATAGTAACAAGAATGTAACATGAGAAGCATGTTTGTTTGATGAAGCCAAGAAGGATGTTCCTAGTTGGGCACTCTAAACACCCACTAGTTGCAATGTGTTGGCACACTAAATACCCACTAGTTGCAATGCATTGGCTATGCACGCTTCCTCAAGCTTGTTTGTATGACTCAAGCATAGACTTATATGTTATTGATGAAGCCAAGAAGGATGCTCCTAGTTGGGCACTTTGAACACCCACTAGTTGCAATGTGGGGGCACTCTAAACACCCACTAGTTGCAATGTGTTGGCTATGCATGCTTCCTCAAACTTGTTTATATGACTCAACCATAGGCTTCTATGTTATTTATTTACTATGTGGGAGGAGTTGCATTATAGACTCCTACAAGCCAAACAATTTTCATTATGATTGTTATTTTGATGTAGATGTTCTGTTTCTTGGTGGTGTAATGTGATGGTGGGGAAGGCCAACAATATAATCTATAGTCCAAGGAACCAATTGGATGAGGATGCAGAGAGGGAGATCGAAAGAAAACTGAAAGTCTTGTGGGATGAATAGGAGGAGGATAAAGATTGTCCTTCATTCACTGATCCCCAAAAGACGCTCAATTTATGCCTGGATAAGATCCCTCGTATAGCCTTTCTTGCAATCCCCAACAACCTAGGTACTTTACGTTTCTGGGTTTTTTTATAGACACTTTATCTATCTCATGTTATATTATGTCAAAGAAAGTATGCTTTCATGATTCATTCATCTTTGTACATTAGGATTCAACCCAAATAGCTAGCAATCTATGGGACTCCCCATCCTTACTTTCTTTCTTCAATCAGTGACAAGGGTTATGTACATTGCAGATCTGATGATTGACATTAACATTGTAAGGTAGATTGTGCGTCATTTAATGTAGGCTAGGTTGAACTGCAATTGTATCTCCCTTGATTATGATGATGTTGTTGTTATTGTTGAAGTGTCTAGAGTTGGAACCATTCCCCTATGCTCCCCTAGGGTATGGGTCTCACTCATTGAGAAATTATGAATCTTCAATGCCACCACCTTCCATGTAGGTTACAGGAAACAACAAGTGTTGTTGTTCTTAATTAGGACATGAAAGAGGAAATAAGGGTGTCTCTTCAACTATGTCCTTATCTAATGTTGTCACCAATCTACCGGGTATGAAACACCTCATATGCTAGTTAAGATAATAGAATAGCATAAAGGATTTGTATTTATATTATTTGGGAAAGAAAAAAATGTTACAATGAAAAAATGTTTATGACTCATACAAAGCTACCCAAAGGATGGGAGAAGTGTTCATAATATGAACTCACCTCTCAATTTTTGAACATAAACATGATTCATAAACATTAAGAAATCACAAACACTTTATATCTTATTTGACATTTTTTTCTCTAATCATATATTTTTCAACTTTAATGGTGGTTGATGATTTACTTGATGCAAGTTGAAGATTAGTAGGAAGAGTGATACTAAGGACCAGAGGTATCACCTACTTCATGAAGAACACCAGGGATATTACTAATGCATCAATAAGATAAAGTCACCTTGCATTCTTAAAGGTGGATAGTTGAACAATTGAGGAACACTAGGGGCATTGCTAAGAAGGATAACTAGGGACATTGTTAAGGAGGATAGTCTTGAGTGAAGAAAGATGGTGACACTGTCTCAATTTCATAAAATAAAATTATATAATAGTGACAATGTTTTGGAGTATTACAGAGTACTAGGTGAGATAGGAAAATGTAAGTTAATAAATATTAATGAAATTGATATGTAGTTAGGCTTTTGTATTAAAAAATTATATATCCAATAGAAATCAATGCAACATTATACTTGGACTAAGTACAAATTATGTAAATTGTTTCATTTTTAATTTAATTTTTCATTTTTAATAAAATATAATAACACACTATAGTCTATTTAATTACATCAATAAAAAAAAATTAATGAAATTTGAAATTTAAAAATTAAAACAAAGTCACATTAATGATTTTATAAATTAAAACATTAAGAAATGCCACTCAATTAATATAAATTGAGTGTAAATGATTACTATAGTTCTTAACAATTAATATAAATTGAGTGTAAATGATTACCATAGTCCCTAACAAGAGACTTGGTTTCTGTATCTTTCTTCTAAGGTCGGTGCATATGATGGCAAGGTGGATGCTCGATGCCTGTGTACTTTCCACAAGTAACTCTAAGAAAACTTTTCATTGGTGTGTGTTTGGAGCATCTCAATACTTAAGTTAAGTTATGGGTATCAATATTTTTTTCCACAACGAAGTTAATAAATATTTAAGTTTTGGTGATCAATATGTTTTTCCACAACTAAGTTAATAATTTGGAATTTGTTGGTTATAGTAAAAAACAAGCATTGGATATTGGATGATGGTGAGAACATTGTTAGTAGGTGGTTATAATTAATTTTTGTGAAATATTATTGGAAGTAGTGTAAAAAGATTGAGTTTATCTTCTTATTAAATCATTACCATACCTTCAAAGTGGAGGAAAGGAAATGTTGAAGTGAATCAAGGTGGTTATGTTGTTCAAAGATCGGAGGATTTTGTTTTTGAATGAAAAATGAATACCTCAAAAGGTATTATAGCAGGGGTAAACATGAGTGGACATATGATGGGAGGATATGATGTTGGAGGTCAAGAAATACCCCTTCATTACTAAATTCTAATATCCCATAGACTCTTGGAATATAAGCATATGAAGGATTGTTGTTATGTATCAAGGAATTTTCATTGGTCATTGACACAATTCAATTAGATGCTAGGAACCATTGGTTCAAATGACTTCCATAATTCAAAGTGTGTGAGAGGGTCATCACCTCAACAATTTGTAGTCATTTATGAGATGTTATTTCCAAATTGATAAAATATTTTATGAGTGAGAGACAATATGGTACAAGTTTTCGACAGAAAGCAAACTGTGGAATAGATGGAAGATTACAGTTGAAATTGACATACACAAGATTGCTATAAGTGCAATGGAAATAGTGTAATGAGTTTTTGGGCATCATCCAAGTGATTCAAAATAACCGAGGAACAATTTATAATGTTTGATATCATTACATCCATTTCAAATTTTTTTCAAAGCTAGATAACAAATATTAAAAGTTCATCGATGTGTGTTGTAGTTTCTTTAGCAGTTTCAAAAATGACTTTCTATATACTATGTTAAAACTATTAAAATAATTTAGCTTATACTGAGGGGGTAACATTCTAGTTTTTTTCTCCAAGAACAAAAAACTTTATATTTGATATTTCAAAATAGAAATTATATTATACATTAGCATAGCCTCGTTGTCCAAAATTCAAAAAAGTCTACAACTTACCCATCTTCTACTTATTACAACCATCAAGGAAACATGACAGGTCCATATGTAAGGCTTTATGTCTCAATTTTTAGAACAACAAAAAAGACCCATATTGGTACATGGAAGCACTCTCAACAATCCACTACTTTCGAGCTAGCATCCTATACCAAATCAAAATATCGCATATTCAAAAGATATTTCTTCCCCCCAAATACTTTCACAACCAATGATCCCTCCCATAAAGAGAGAGAAGCCTTAGAAAGAGAGACTCCTTTTGAATAGAATTCCCTGACAAGGGTAACATTGTAGTTTATCTAGAAACAATCAATACAATAGCTAGCAATTATAAAACCACTTTATTATCTCCTACTCTCATGTCACCACCCTATCCCATAAAGGAAACATCTCAAGTAGTCACTGCCCTTGACAAATCTAAACTATGAATATCTCGTGATCCCACTTCAAAGCACTCTTGAAAGTTTTGATATTGCTTATTCAATACTATAAACTTTAGTTAACTTGATAACATAGCAAGTTGTGCCAAGACCCTTGCATTGCACTAAAATCAATGGTAGATCAGGTTTATCTAAAGTCTAAACTTGATGGGAAATTTGTTTCCATGTATCTATTTGTTTAACTTCACCGGTCATCCAAGCCTTCTCTATTAAGTTTCTAGAGATTGCAAATGAAGATGAATGTTAATAAGACAATCAATTACAAAGATGAAAGAAATAATTATTATAAAAAAAATTGGTTTATCTAAAGTCTAAACTTGATGGGAAATTTGTTTCCTTGTATCTATTTGTTTAACTTCACCGAGCATCCAAGCCTTCTCTATCAAGTTTCTAGAGATTGCAAATGAAGATGAATTCTAATAAGACAATCAATTACAAAGATGAAAGAAAGAAATATTAAAAATATTTTTTTATTGGTTAATGATTTAGAATGAATACCTGAATATGCCTCTTGAGTAACCTGAAATCACATCTTTGCAGCTTATAATGTTGTCGTGGAGTCATCTACTATAGATTCCTTAGCATTGAACTTGTCTACGTGCCATTTCTATAACAAAAGAAAAAAAAAGAGAGACTCAAATGACTTAATTATGAGCCTATTTCAATAGTATATTAAGGTTTTGTTGATTAGTTATGGGGAAGCTCTACACATATGTGAATTGGAAGAAGTTATATGTGAGCAACTTGTTGAATTTGAAAGGCAAAGCCCATCGTTTTATTTCTAATTTCTGAATATTGTAAATTCCAAGCTATTTCATTGCTTCTTCCTTGTGTTTGGAGTGAAATTCACTTTTAAAAGAAAGTTATTCCATGAGAGACAGTGATAGGATAACTACTTTTGGATCTAATGGTCATGTCATGTAGATTGATAGAAATATTTAATAATTTAATTATTCACAATGTTGGACCAATTAGTGAACTTATGGATTTCACTTACAACAATTGAAGCCTTGTTGGTTGCATACATTACAAGGTGTGCACAAGATCACTTGTAGTTATCATTTCAAGGTACACGTGCCCATGCTCATTAGCCCAAAATATAGTATTGTTATTATTATTATATATTTACTTTCTTTCAAGTTGTGCAACCTATTATGCCAAGTGCAGAACACCTTATACATGAAAATCTAATATCAAGTTTTGATAGGTGATGTATTCTTTGGTTGGTATGTTAGTGTATTCCTTCTATCCTTCACTATGTTCTTTAACCCTCGACTAGTTGTGAAAAACAAGGTCCATATATTCTTGCAATGGAAGGAGGTCAACTAGAGGGTTTTGATGCTTTAGGGACCATGATGGCAATGGCGGTCATGCTCGACATTTAGTGACAACAAAAACATTGTTTTGGCCTTTTTTTGAACTTTATCATAGAGCTTCTTATCCTTGAATGTCATTAGGATTATCTATAAAGTAGAATCCTATGATTTGAGCTTTGAATCCAAGAGAGATTACAAGCATAGAGGTTTGAAGAAAGTGATATAGGTTTGTGTGCATTGACAACCTACCAGACCATGACTTGCTTCTCAATTCCAACATATCCACCCGTAGATTGTGAGTAGGTGGTGAAAGGTTGTTCAAAGTTCATTGTATTTGTCAAAAAATTATTCCCACTAAACACATTTTGTGTGTTTTTTCTAGCTGGAGGTGGCTAAGGCTCCTCCCCATATCCCCATAAAGGCTAAGGCGAACTGAAGCTCCAATGACCAAGCATAAGATTGATTCTCTCATGTATATACATTATCTTCTTAGAGGCAGTAGAAAAATTTGATTGGATCTTCTGGAAGGTAGTAACATAATCAAAATTGATAAGAATGCACAAGTTATACCAACTTAAAATAGAGTTGTGGTTAGTAAAAAACAAACATTTTTCCTGCCATGTTTATCTTGCGAGTGAAAACTAAAAAATAAAATTGCACATCCTATGACAGAGATGAGTAGTCGATGATGAAAAACATTCATCATCATGTCAATTGGGTTTTCTTCAACTGTCTCAAAACTCATGCTCTACAAGGATACTCGCACCTCGACATAGCCAAATGTCAATTGGGTTTTCTTCAACTGTCTCAAAACTCATGCTCTACAAGGATATTGGCACCTCGACATAGCCAAGGACATCAACATATCAACTACAAGGTTCCCCCTCCACTAGTTTACATGAACAATCTAGAGGATGTTGCTTTTTTTGAGACTCTTTGTTTCCTTGTAGCATACTTCTCATGTTGAGACAATGAAAATCGTAATAAAAATAGTGTGTGAGAAAACCTTATCAAATTCCTTAGTACATGAATGGTGAGGTAAATGGACTAATATGAATGTTTGAGAAATAAATAGCATCCTTGAAAGATTGTCCAATTACAAACTCCCACTATGCAAAAATATATATATTTAAACATAATGTGATGTTGTGTAAGAATTTATAAATTTAGTTTAGAATCAGAGAGGGTTTTAGTTTTTTTTGGATTACAATATTTTAGTTTTTTTAATACTTTTTCAACTAGGGTAGGTTATAAGTTTTTAGTTTTTTTTTTAATATTTTTTAAACTAGCCTAGGTTAAAGTTTAATTAGCCAAATGTCTTTCCACTTCAAGCAATTTTGACTTCAATTTGTACACCATATGAAAATAGTTAAATTACAACCTTGTTTCCTAATGTACAAACTACCTTCCCACACATTTTCTACAGTTTCTTAAGTTAAGATACCTTGAAAACCACAAATGATCAGTTTCAAGGCTAGAATGGCTTGATTTCTACTATTCAATCTACGAGGTTTTGAAAAAATGTGATATAGATTAAAACTCTTGTGATATATATAATAAATATGTAAACAAAATTAAAAGACAAATATATTTTGTTCTAAACATTTTTATTATTGTTATGAATTAAATATAATAATAATTAATACATTGTTAAAAAAAATGATTGAGTGAGAAATATTACTCACAAATTTATCCATTATAGTGTCCCCTTCAATCAAAATCATCCTCTATAGCTATTAGAAATTAGAAATGCATATTTAATCAGATTCTAGTATTAGGGATATAAGAACGTAAATTTTGAAAATATATTATATCTTGACATTTAAAATTATAATGTGATTTCTTAGTTTTTCTTTCTCTATCTTCCCTATAAACAAATTTGTAAACTTTGATTTCGACAATAAACTAAATGGATCCTTTAACATAACATGGAAAGATTTTTTACCTAGTCTCCTCCAAAATAATTTAAACTACATTCCCCATTATTGATATGTAGTCAACTACAACGTAATCACAAATATTTAAGAAATTCAAATATATAAAAACTTTAATCTCTCATGATAAAATTCCATACAAAATCCGTGTGGATTTTTCCAAATCAAGAAACCTGAAATACACAACATCAAGATCCCTTCTTTTACACTACTTTGAAGGTTCCCACAAACCTAGGAGAGAGTTTAGTACCTTTTCCAAACTTGATCGAACTCTTCTGTGGTTTTACCTACAATAAGACTCTATCTCCAACTTCATAACTGTGGTCAATGCAATGCGCATCGACATAACGCTTCTATTGATCTTGTGCTTCTTTAATTCTTTGTCTGATAGATTTCATCTGTTCTTCCATTTCTTGAATCATGTCTTGTCCTACCAGTACTGTAACACCCTGTTTCCCCCAGTCTATAAAAATAACTATACTAGCCAAGAACTATGGAAAACTCAAAGATGTGAATGTGTGATTTGAATGGACCTTAGTATAAAGGGTCGACGAATGTAAATAATGTTATGAATATATGTTGCAGGACTGTTGGGAGGGGGATGTGTTGAAAAAGAGACCACGATGGCTGAAGAAAGGTGGTGGAAGGAACCTATAATGGTGGCGTTAACTTCCATCGAACCAAACTATATTTTGTCTTCACTGGCCCGAAGAACCAAGAGCGGCCTGCTGGCCCCGAAATAAATTACTCGCCAGGATGGTAGGTGAAGAGGCTCCTCATGAGTTAATGAGGGATGGGGGTGAACCGCCCATCCATGGAGGCCTCAGACCTGACCACCATGGGGAAATTCGTGCCACACACAACCTCGATGAAAAAGAAAAGGCAAGTAAAAGGTGTGGGAGGGGACGGACGCGAGGGGGAGATTGCAGGAAAGAGATCGGAAGAACTCTAGAACAAAATATAGAGTGAGCGATAGCAGAGAAGAAGGAGAGTAACCTTCGTTCTCTATCGATGAAGAACCGAGACAGAGAGTCTCAAGCATTGTGGTCTAGCTCAGGGGGTGGCTAGTGGTAAATCCATTCAGAGTCGCTGAGCCTACGATTGGGTGGAAACGAGCACCCCTCTCAGCAGTTGCATCACCTGATGTTTTATGATAAGTGTTTATATCTTGTGTCTTGCATTGAATATCTTGGAATGTATGCTCATGGTTTGAACACTTATAAATGGTTTCTATGTAAGAAATGTCTGCATGGTGTTTTGATCGGAAATGGTGATTGCATGCTTATGTTGGAATGACCACATTCGGTTTATATATATGAATAAGTGTAGTTTTTCAGGTCTGCTTTCAAGAAAGTTCCCTCACTCTATAAAGCCGGGGTAAGTGCCTAGAAAGGACTACCTTCGCAGTAAAAACCTTGATCTTGCTCACTACCAGTCACAGAAGCTAATAGCTCGGAGATTTTAAGAGGACCTTCCAGTCGGGTCTTCAAACCTGGTGAAATTTACCCAAGGGCCTGAAGAAGGAATTAATGGTGTAGTTTTTAAAATCCTGCACGAGAGAGAATGGTATTCTTAGACTTCGATATTTCAGAGTTTTGGCACCCGGGGTATCTAGGTGCGAGTCCTTTTGTACTCGCGAGTCCCGAAACCTCGACCCGCGAAATCCTGAAATGACAGCGTGTGGATGAATTAAGGACCTTTCGGTGGTTCAGTACCCAAGATACCCTTCCTCTTGCTAAATGCACGAATGAGATCCTTTCGGAGGTTCTAAGGTCTGTTACGACCGTTAAATTGGATGAAGGAACACAGATGTTAATGCCTCGACCCCTTTTAACCTTCGTAAGTAGCAAAGAAATCGGGACCGTTGATTCCAAGACCCATGGGAGTACCTGGACCATCCAGCTGTAGAGTACACATGGCGGTTGGTAAGAATTTTGGCTTTTCGGCACCCGAGGTACCTAAGTGTGAGTTCTCCTGTACTCGCAAGACCCAAAACCCTGATTCACGAAAACCCGAAATGACAACGTATGGACGAGTTAGGACTTTTTGGTGTTTCAGAACCCAGAACACCCAGGGAAGTATTTCCTTGTACTTGCAAGTCTCGAAACCCCGACTTGCGAAACACCGAAATTGGTCAAGTGTATGATGAGCGGGTGTATCGGCTTTTCGGCATTCGGGTAGTCGAGGAGTGTGAAACTTCGACCTCTTGTATCCTGAAATTCCAATATACGAAACCCCGACTTGCGGATCCCGAATTGGAATAGCGTGACTTGGTTCGACATTTCGGTGTTTCGGTACCCGAAAAACCCAAGGGTAAGTTTCCCTTGTACTCCCAAGTCCCGAAATCCCGACTTGCGAAACCCCGAAAGAACAGAGTGTGCAGAAGTAGTTATACTTCGGTATTTTGGCACTCGGGGTATTTAAGTGCGGGCACCATGAATTCGCCAGTCTCAAAACCCCAATTAACAAAATCCCGATGGAGGAAACCCCGAAATAGAGGAGCATGTTTAAAGTTTTGATGACTCGGAGTTTTCGGCTTCCAGGAAACCTAGGGGCGAGACCCCTTGTTTTCACATAACGTGAAATCACGAAAGGAGGAATGTCGAAATGGCTTAGCACGGATAATATTGGGTATTTCAGTATTTCGGTACCCGAGATACCTATTGGCAAGTTCTCTTGTACTCACCAGTCCCAAAAACCCGGTTTGTAAATTCCCGAAATAGACAGAGTGATGTATATATATATATATATATATATATATATATATATATATATATATATATATTTGTATGCAGGTTTCGGAGTTTCGGCTCCCTGGAAACCTAAGCGTGAAACCTCCTATTGTCGCATATCCCAAATTTTGGGTATGTGAAATCCCGAAGGGTAGAGTACCAGGGCTTAATCCGAGTTGTTGTGAATCTCGATAAGCGGTTAAAATTGTTTCGGGTTTCGGCCCTTCAAAAGACAAGAGAGAAAAGGAAATACATGTATCGCGATTTCCCGAATCGCGAAAGCCGATGAGCACCTTTCCGATAAGGCTTGTGGTCCTAGCCACCGATCATATGAGTACAGATAAGGGATGGCAGGGTCTGTATCAAGCCCTGTAGGGATTCGGGAAATATCGTTCCTCGGAGAAAAGAAGAAAAATTCTGAAAAATTCTGAATTTTGAAGTGGGTATGTTACAAGTACCCTGTCCTCAAGTCAATCCCAACTCAACGACATCCGACATGGTCACCCATAAATAAACTCAAACGATTACTTCTTAATCGTACTCTGATAGTTGTTGTTGTATGCAAATTCTACTAGTCACAAGAATTCTTCGCAACGTTTATGTTGGTCCATTACATACATATGCAAGATATCCAATTTAGAAGTTGGAGAAATAGCAAGGATGCAAAGAAACCCTCCCTCTTCTTCCGGAATTCAGAAGTTTGAAAAAACAAGCCAAAAGTTTGAAAACACCAGCCAGTATTAGCAAGGTTGCAAAGAAACAAGCCAGTGCTTCAGGAATTCAGAAATTTGAAAAAACAAGCCAGATGTTTGAAAACACAAGCCAATAATAGCAAGGATGCAAAGAAATAATCTAGCCTTAATTTAAAGTGAAATCTTTTACCAGTTATATATTTGCCTTAATTTAAATGAAATTCATCAATGGTAGGTTAAAGTCAAATCTATTACCAGTTATATATTTTCCTTAATTTAAATCATATTTTTGAGAATTAGTTTAAATATTTTTGTTCTTATTTGACATGATTTAATATAATTAAATATATAAACCAATTTGTCTCATAAATGTATTGTCTTTTGCATCTTAAGTTATTCCATGTAATTTCTTTATTTGTATGGATCCTTCATGAAGCTAGGATATTGGTTTAGCTTGTGTCTCTTGATCATTGAACTAAATCACCATGGTCAGATAACCATTCAAACATGCCTTATTCTACAAAAGGCCTCATCTTGGACCAAACCTCCCTCTTCTCTCACAATTTAGAAGTTGGAGAAATAGCAAGGATGCAAAGAAACCCTCCCTCTTCTTCCGTAATTCAGAAGTTTGAAAAAACAAGCCAGAAGTTAATTGCATCTTTAAGGCAAACTTTGGCCTTTATACCTTTAAATTTATCTTCAATGTATGTTCCTCATAATGACCCTAATTCTTTATTAGGCTCACAGTAGTTACAAGTCCAACATTAACAAGTATAATACACATAGTGTCTCTAAGGTCATTATTGTTTTTATAACATTGCATTTGAGTGATAATGAAGTAACATGCCATATTTTACGATCTTCTTCGAATCCATCTTTCTCTATAAAAAAAGAAATAATCTATATTAATATTCAATGAATCCATCTTTCTCTATAAAAAAAGAAATAATCTATATTAATATTAAATATATTTTCTTCATATTGACCTACCTTCTATTAATTTTTTATTAGATTTATAATCATTACAAGCCGGAACACCATAACTATTTATGTAAACATCATTACTGCTTTTGTAACATTGCATTTGAATCAGAATGAGATAGCATGCCATATTTTAGGATATTCTTAGAGTCCATCTTCTTTTACTAAAAAATGAATGGATATAAGAAGATTTAATTAATAGATTTTATCTCATGACATTTAATTTCAAGAGGAAAAATGAGTAACACTTGTGAAACTAACAATGAATTAGGAGAAAAGAAAAAATAATTGAAATTTGAGCATAAAAAAGGAGAGTCCTTTAAGTGTGAACACATTTATCAATAACATGTTTATGAGGATTGTTGTATTGCTTGGAATTGTAAATAAAATTAAATTAAAATTTTATTAAGACTTCACTTAAACAAATTAAAGTTGAAGAAAAAACTCAGAATATACCACATATGTATTCTAATTAGTACAATGGTTAGAAAATAAAGAATATCCAGTTGGAGGGTGGCTTAGTTTCTAGTTACAATAGTGGTTGGTAACCTTGAGGGATACCTTGGGTAGATGGTTCGACCAATTGAGATAACCCTCAGAGCTTATATGTAATAAATTGCATCGTTGAGTTGAAAAATGTTGTTAATAATTTACAACATCCAATCAAGAAGTTGATAGATATTCCCAACCAAAAGATCATATGGGTCAATGTATGTTGATCTCACCATTGGAGGCATAATGGAGGAGGAATTAGTTAAATTTTTGGAGGAAGGAGAGGAGCTCATCCTAAATTCAATCTTTAGTACCAAGGACAAATTGATTCACATGTGGAAAGAGACAAGAGAATTCAAAGAATAAATCAAAGAAGGTTAGAGGACGAACATCACTCAAGTGGAAACATTAGGAAATTGAATTTTTCTTGAGGTAGCAATAGCAGTGCACTACGTGGTACCAAGTCTTAATGGTGTCTTGGGTGAAAATATTTTGTCTTTCACCAAGGGGTCTAGCTTGAAGAATATTGGAGAGAATAAAAGATAGTCCAGTAGAGGAAAGTTAGGTGATGAAGGGATTGAGTAGGGGAGTTCATTCAAGGCATTAGAGGGAGTGGTGGCTTTGAGTAGCGAAGACTTTTTGGAAAATTGCCAAAGTCTTGGTAGAGGATAAAAATGTGTGTTATACTATACCTATGCTAGGGAATCTAACATTTGAAGAGGATGAGGGTATGGAGCAAATCATGAACATAATGAAAAAAATGTTGGCAGGGAAATTCGTCGGAAGCAAGCATCCAAAGGATCTATGAGAATATGGTTGGAGATTTCTTGGAGAAGTCTTCTTGGATATGTTTCCAAATATCATATCTTGTTAGGGGCTAGCTACTATTTGCATTCAAAGTAGAGGTTGATATAGAGAAATCAACTTCGTCAAGTTACTTGTCCACTTCTTTAGACCTTTGTATCTTGCTTCTGTCCTTTGGTTGGTTTCTATCCTGGTGTTAAATGATTTTGCATTTTTTCCTAGTATGCAGAGTACACGTTGCACTGCTATAATAAAAATGG
Organism: Picea engelmannii; assembly: GCA_009831015.1. NCBI lineage: Eukaryota > Viridiplantae > Streptophyta > Pinopsida > Pinales > Pinaceae > Picea > Picea engelmannii. The sequence goes on along the minus strand of ML776911.1, from coordinate 51,711 downwards.
CTTGTTGGGATGGCATTGAATGATAATCACTATCCCGTGTGCAGTGCTTTTATTGTTATCAACAAGGTGCATTTTGCTTCCTCTATTTTTTATAGTAACTCAAAATGCATGCGACCTTAGAGAATGCCAAATATATATATATGGGGCATTGAGGCTTATACTTGATTATAAGTGCAATGTTTGAACTTGTATTTTAGCAATATCCTTGCAAAACACATTTTGTTATTGTGTTTGAGACCCGATAAATATGGGACCTTCACTATAGTAATCAAATTTCTTCTCCATGTCCACTTACACACAAATAAAGAGGAGGCATGTTGACTTATTCATTGACCAATCACTCTTTTGGCTGGGTGGGTAGGAACGAGCCAAATCCATCTTTTGATCTTCTAAATATATGTAATAATTTGTTTGTTAGTTGAATGTGACCTTATTTTTCTATTCTAGTACATAATTTTAGGAAATAGTTGACTAGAATAACTACAAAAACTCTTAGTGTAGGCTCTTAACTATAACCTTAGCTTGCCCAAGATTTGATATATTTTAACACCTAATGTTGTTTTTAACATACTGTGTATGAAAGCTAGCAGGATGATTGTACATTCTTACCATTCAATGGTTGATTGTAAATGATTTTTTACTTACAATATATACAAATGGTATATAAGTTAAATCATCCAACATAACAAGTGGTCACTTCACCAGTGATAATGGACTTTAATATTTGGTCTAGATGCCCACTATTGGCACAACCTTTGACCTGTTGTTAATTGGTTTTGTTCTTTTATGTCCACTTTTTACTATCATAACTTACAACATCCAATCCTTTGTCCTATTATTATTTCCCATCACTCTCAGGAGGTTCCTTATCTCCTCCTAGACCTCATTTTCTAGGATACAAGGCTTTGAGTTTTCCTCTCTATCTTTGTGTTATGAACCATACAATTCATTAACTATGCATCCATGAAGATGAGATAAGCCCAAACTCAATCATGAAGCCTTACGTCCAAAGGAATCCAACAAGATAACCTTTGAGTGGATTTAAGGAGTTAAAAGGAGAGTTGTGAAGTGGGTCAACATATATATTGTAAAATGAGATTGTGATAAAGCATGGAGGAACCAAGTGAAAAATTTCCTAGATAGGAATAGATCAACTTGGAGATGAATGCAAAAAATGACCACATATAACCTAGGAATTTGAACTACCAGAGACAACCAAGGGGAGATTTGGTTAGGAAGAAAACCAGAGCATAAGTTGAACATCGTGGTTAGGAGAATGTGGGTAGCTATGTAGTCCACACAATTATCTTTGCAAATAATTTTCATACTTCCCAATTCTCGGACATATCGACTCATTTTCATAGTAATCATATAAAGATAGTCATATACAGAGTTTTCATAGTAATCAAACATAAATACTCATAAACATAGTGCTTAACCATAGAGAACAAGATATGAACTGACAAGGTTTCAATCCACACAGGTTTGTTGAATCTGGGGTTGAGTCCAACATCCATGGATTTTCCCGAGCCTTCCTCATCTGTTATGAACTCTGCATGCTACGACATTTGCATGCCTGAATAGTGTGTTGGAAGAAAAAACTTGACCCGTGCTCTTTCCATCATAACACAAAAATTCCTCAACTTGCCCAAATCATACCTAGAATTTCCTTCCAGACGGATTGAACCCACAATGAAATATTTCCTCCTCGCCTTGCTACAATCCCATGTCATTTGATTATCATGTGCATGTTCGTTGATAAGTCTTCTCTCGACATGTGGGGGGTGTCTCGATCATGTTGCTTGCCACCTCATCCGAGGGTGTCCTGATCACGCTGCTTTCCACCTCATCCAAGGTTGTCCTGATTTCACTGCTCTCCACCTTATCCTGGTCTCAGATGATATACCTTATTTAAGCTGAAATGGATTACATAATATAATTCACATTTTATTGAGTGTGGGAGATAAGTTTTTTCCACAGGATAGCGAAATTATAACTTGAAGTGAGACATGTTAGAAACCTTGGGATTGGCATCTCTTACACTATGAAATGATATTTGCCTTAATTTAAATCAAATTCCTCACCCATAGGTTAAAGCCAAATTTGTTACCAGTTATATATATTTTTTAATTTAGATCAAATTTTTGAGAGTTAGTTTAAATATTTTTGTTCTTATTTGACATGATTTAATATAATTAAATATATAAACCAATTTGTCTCATAATTTTATTATCGTTTGCATCTTGAGTTATTAAATGTAATTTCTTTACTTGTATGGATCCTTCATGAAACTAGGATATTGATTTAGCTTGTGTCTATTGATCATTGAACTAAATAACCATGGTCAGATAACCATTCAAACATGCCTTATTCTACAACATTGGATATATTATGTAAATCGAAAGTGCCAAAAACATTCCAATGTCCTATTTAAAACACTAAAACTGGTTTATGACTTTTTTCAAAGGGAAATGTTAATGACTACTGAGATGCATGAATCCAACTTATAGATATACGATTTATAATTACCTAAAGTTTTGATAATGGAAATAAGAAATCTCAACCGGGGTGGCAGGAGCAGGAGGGGTCATCATTTGTCCACGAGGAAATCAAACACTCACCTTCCAATGGAGCCTCGAAATTGCATCCAATAATCAAGTTGAAGCTTATGCTCTGTATCATGGCCTTCTCCTTGCCAAAAATACGAACTTCCACTCCCTTTCGTTCATTGGCGATTATAAGATAATCATAAATCATGCCCGCAAAGGCTCCCACCCTCTGAATATCCACTTAGATACCATATTTCGTCGAAACTCGACAATTATCAAACACTTCTGCAATGTTTCCTTTTTTCATGTTCTTAGACGCAATAATCAAATGGTCGATACTCAAGCGAATCTAACAATCACTCTGGAGCCGGGTTCGTTGGTTGTCAATGGACTCACGCAACTAAGGCCCATTCCATGATCAAGTCATCCATCCGGCAAGCACTCGACATCTGGCGGCAAGCTCACCTGTCCGCTCAACTTGAGACTTGGACTTTGAATCTGGCGGCAAGCTCACCTGTCCGCTCAACTTGAGACTTGGACTTTGAATCTGGATGCCAAAGTGAACCCTTCATGTCACAACACCTCACCTCTAACTTTTCCACTTGGCTCTTACATACATGCCCTCACGCTTCTTTACCTCACCTCTCGCCACCTTGACGCTCCCTCCTTCACCTCAAAACGTGCGAATCTTTACACACCATCCTTCTCCCCCGTCTTGGGAAGTTACTTCGACACTCTTCTGGCTACTTCAGATCGCAGTAACAAGACCTAGAGGGGGATGAATTCACTCAACATGACTCCATGGGAGTACTATCCATTGAATTTGGGCAATGCGAGTAGTACCAGGATCAACAGAGGGAACGGTAGCATCTCGTGTGGCCATTAAAAAATGGGTAATCGAAATCATCCTCTAAATCTTGCGCAAATGATGGATCATATCAGAAGACGCACGGCACATTACTTGGGCCTATTTCATACTCCGCATAAGAGAGAGAACTCTACCCCTCCTTCGATCGCATATATAAGCTCTTGCATAATTCAGACAGGCAGCGAAAGCAATCCCAACAAAATTTGAAGGACCACAGGCAGCCAACGCGCCATCTCAGTGGAAGAGCATGAGGAATTGGTTAATACGGTGCAAAACCTCCAAATTTAGCTCATATCCCTCTCAACTCAAGTCTGAACCAAAATGGAAATCACCATCAAGCACCGGGGAGAGCATCAATGGGCAAAGGACGAATGCGAGGCGCTAAGGCAACAGATAGAAATTCTTCATTTTGGGGATGGACCTGTTTCAACTTCGGCTTCCCCAGCATATTCTGCAACTATCTCTGATGAAGCCTCTTCTCCTGGACCTCGACCACGACTGGACCTAAATCTGAGGCTATCAACAGAAGGAGAACCTCCAGCACCGGGCGAGAACAATATTTAAGTGTATGCTTTGTTTAACAATTTTTTTGTTAGGCTCTTACTGTATGATATTTACTGTAAAAGATCTGGTCGTCTTTAGAATAGTAGAAAGTCTTGCCTCCGCTAACCACATACCTATTGGGATCTTTCAGGGGGGCAAATTTTGTAATTACAGGCCCTGCAAATCAATTTTTGTACTTCTCTTGCGATTATCCGCAACTCTTTTAATATAATTTTTCTTTGGTTTTTCTTAAAAATAAAGAAATAAGAAATCTCAATAGCTTATAGTTGTTCACCATCTTCATGGGCAAGTTCATTGTCATGTTCAGGAGGGAGGCCTTCTTGAACTATTCAATGTGGAGGTATTTTTTTCCATTCAAGAGGTGGATATGGTATAATGGTCAATATATGGTAGCACCACAACAATGAATAAAGTTCAAACCCTGATAGGCATAGGACCTTGGATTATAAGTTATCAAAGTTTGGGAGGAAATATATATATATAGTAATAAAGTACCAAAAACAGTTACAATAAAACTATTATCTTGCTAGCTTCCAAAAGAAGTCAAGCCATAGTAATAAAAAGAATAACATATTTTTCCATAGGCGAGTCTTCCTTCCTCTGAGGTAAGTCGCCCGCAATTCGGAAGTTTGAGAAAACAAGCAAGTATTCACCCACAATTCAAAAGTTTGAGAAATCAAAGCAAGTAGTCGCCCACAATTCGAAAGTTTGAGAAAACAAGCAATTAGTTGCAAGGATGCAAAGAAACAAGAAAGTGCGAGCGAGAGAGGGAAAACAAAGTTATATATTTGTGTTCCTGAACCATTTGTTAAAGTCAAACCTTTGACCCTTAATTTAAATCGGTCATTCCGATTTTTGTCTTATACTTAACCATTTTGTCTTACAGTTAAGTATTCCATCATGCGATTCCAACCAATCCATACCAATCACTATGTCATAAGAGCCTAGTAACGAGACATACATATCTACCTTTGTTACAAAGTCTCCCATTTTAAGGCTACAGCCTGTAACCTTTCCTCCAACCTTTTGTTTGACACCCGATGCCATTTCTACGTACTTGAACTCATCCTGCTCGACTGCCTTTACCTTAATTCTCTTCAGCATTGCACTAGAGATGAATCTCTCGGTAGCACCTCGATCTATCAATACACTATAGTTTTGTTCTAGAATCATACCATATGTCTCTAGCACGGTGAATTGATGCCTAGCCTGGTGTTTGTTCACCGCTACATGTATCCTGTGGGCCTTTCCCAAATCTCCAAATGTAGTGGGTCCTGATCATCCGATCGCTCTGGCCTTCTTAATCAATTAGTCTCACTAGTAATGTGGCTCACCACATGTCCAACATACAGTCTTCGTTCCAGTGCTCCTGGTCCCCGAATTAGAAGTTGCTTGTCTAACAGCCTGTGATCCTGGTCTGTTCTACTGAACAAGCTTAAATTGTTGCTACAGTCGTCGTGGATCATGTTGTGGTCCTCTGTAAGGAATCCTGTGCGGAGGATTTTTTCGTCGTGGTGTCGAAAACATAGGTCCTTTAGGCGTAACTCGAGGCCTTGTACTATGTATGGGTGGTGTCGCATGTTGATGCGCTCCTGATGACGTCTGCCCAGTCTGTCTAGAGGGAGTCCTGCCTTGACCCCAACCACTCAGCTCTTCCTCAGCTATGACGGCTTTGTGAACCGCATCATGCAAAGTCAGAGGCATTAAGATCCTCACCTTCACATGAATGTTGGATTTAAGGCCAAACAAGAACTTGTTGACCTTCAACTTCTTTGTGTTCAGATGTGGAGGATACTTAAGTAGCTCCATGAAACAAGCCTCATACTCTGTCACCATACGACCGCCCTGTCATAAAGTGTTGAACTCATTAAGCTGACGATCAATGAATTCTTCTATCTACATTTTGATTTTAGTTATTTCCAACTACAATTTCCTTTGGGCGTTCAACCCCTTCTACCCATTATATGGGGTACAATCCCTTCTTGGGTCAGTGCACCCGAAAAACCCCAAAAGATAAGCAAACGAAAGGGAAGAAGTATGGAAAGTGATAAGTAAGGTTGGAGATGGTACAATGCCACTTCAAGGAACCCCCTAGTATCACCTTAATCCCAAGGGTGACCAACTTACTAGGACGAAAGGACACCCACTAAGGTTAAATAAGGAAAAAAGTATAATTTCCGAGCAAACTTTCTGGAATCAAGAAAGAATTATTTGCAACGTATTCAAATGCTTCAGTCATTAGGGTAACACTTAGCATGATACTAAACTTATTACCTCATCAAGCAAGACCTGATGTCCTCTCGAGAAAGTTCGGTGTGATGGACATTGCTCTGCTGCTAGTGATGTATGGTGGTGCATCAATGAATAGGAGGGACCCTGCGGGCTATGCTAGTCAATCTGACTCTCAGCACTCCATGTATACTATGTGTGGGCCTCAAGACATGATTTCCATAGTTACCCCTAGACTGAGGGGATAACAAAATCTATTTTCATAATTTCCTTAGTACCATTCACTATCGCATTGATATCAAAACTTTAAAAGAATTATTTAAACCCTTGAAATAAACCATTCATTATGTTTTTCTTCCATTCCATGTTAAGTGGCACTCTGGTTTGGTTAAACTCTAATTGTGCCTCTTAATCATGATTAAAAATGTCACAAATTGATTGTGTTATAATTCCCTTAGGTTTCAAGATTTTTGACAAATATTATATGAAAATGGGTGCCTCAATCTTATCCATACAATATGTAAGAAAAAGTCAAAAATTTATGGTTTTCTTTGCCAAAAGAATCTTTGTTTTGGTTGAAACCCAACAAATGTTCCAAAATTTTGTTGTCCCGATGAAGTGACTCTGGGATCCATTGTTGGCACAAAATGAACATCGGCCATTGGCGTAACAACGAGATATCTCACCATAGTCACCTCAATGAGAAATCCCCACTTTTAGGGATGGAAAATGCCCAACCCAAGGGAGGCATCCCGGATGACCTAAAGGGTTGGGTAAGTTAAGGATATGTTTAAGATATACCCGCCTCTTAGTGGTCACCTAAGTCAAGAATGCCTATGTCCGAGTAATCAAGGAAAAGAAGAGTAATTGGTGTACCTGCCTAGAACAAGAAAAATATAGCATATATATACCAATTTTCAAGTACAAGAATGATAATAAGACCTCAATAGACAATATATAATCAAACAAATATGTTGTCTGAAGTAAAACTGCAGTGAATTGTCATTTTATAACAACAATTGATCTTTTGTAGCAACCACAAAAAACACTACTTAGAATAGCATGAAAGTACAGTGAAAACTTAGCATTTATTCCATAATCAATTAACACTTTCCTAGAGAAATTTGTGAGTGTGTTAATTCATTGTTAGTTGGGTGTATTCAACAAACTACAAGGTTTAAGATGGTTGTAGCAATATATTTGTAACAACAACAACAAAATTAGTCAATTTAGCTAAGCGAGGGTTAGAACTAGTTAATGAAAGTGTTGAAGAAAAGAGTGTAAGAGTTGTTTAGATCAATTCCTTTAACAAGAGAAAGTAGAAATCAATGCCTTTTGGGCTTATGGTGTCAATTATAGCAGAAAATTAACTTGGAGAAACAAATGATTATAGTTGTCAAAGGATAAA
>ML776911.1:2104-26677 GCA_009831015.1 Picea engelmannii | reverse complement strand
TTATAAGTGCAATGTTTGAACTTGTATTTTAGGAATATCCTTGCAAAATACATTTTGTTATTGTGTTTGAGACCCGATAAATATGGGACCTTGACTATAGTAATCAAATTTCTTTTCCATGTCCACTTACGCACAAATGAAGTGGAGGCATGTTGACTTATTCATTGACCAATCACTCTTTTGGTTGAGTAGGAACGAGCCAAATCCATCTTTTGATCTTCTAAATATATGTAATAATTTGTTTGTTAGTTGAATGTGACCTTATTTTTCTATTATAGTACAAAATTTTAGGAAATAGTTAACTAGAATAACTACAAAAACTCTTAGTGTAGACTCTTAACTATAACCTTAGCTTGCCCGAGCTTTGAGATATTTTAACACCTAATGTTGTTTTTAACATACCGTGTATGAAAGCTTGTAGGATCATTGTACATTCTTACCATTCAATGGTTGATTGTAAATGATTTTTTACTTACAATATATCCAAATGGTATATACGTTGAATCATCCAACATAACAAGTGGTCATTTAGCCAGTGATAATGGACTTTAAAATTTGGTCTAGATACCCACTATTGTCACAACCTTTGACCTGTTGTTAATTGGTTTTGTTCTTTTATGTCCACTTTTTACTATCATAACTTACAACATGCAATCCTTTGTCCTATTATTATTTCCCATCACTCTTAGGATGTTCCTTATCTCCTCCTAGACCTCATTTTCTAGGATACAAGGCTTTCAGGTTTCCTCTCTATCTTTGTGTTATGAACCATACAATTCATTAAATATGCATCCATGAAGATGAGATAAACCCAAACTCAGTCATGAAGCCTTACGTCCAAAGGAATCCAACAAGATAACCTTTGAGTGGATTTAAGGAGTTAAATGGAGAGTTGTGAAGTGGGTCAACATATATATTGTAAAATGAGATTGTGATAATGCATGGAGGAACCAAATGAAAAATTGCCTAGATAGGAATAGATCAACTAGGAGATGAACGCAAACAATGACCACATATAACCTAGGAATTTGAACTACCAGAGACAACCAAGGAGATATTTGGTTAGGAAGAAAACCAGAGCATAAGTTGAACATCGTGTTTAGGAGAATGTGGGTAGCTATGTAGTCCACACAATTATCTTTGCAAATAATTTTCATATTTCCCAATTGTCGGACATACCAACTCATTTTCATAGTAATCGGATAGAGATACTCATATACAGAGTTTTCATAGTAATCAAACATAAATAATCATAAACATAGTGCTTAACCAGAGAGAACAAGATACGAACTGACAAGGTTTCAATCCACACAGGTTTGTTGAATCTGGGGTTGAGTCCAACATCCATGGAGTTTCTCCAGCCTTCCTCATCTGTTATGAACTATGCATGCTACGACATTTTCATGCCTGAATAGGGTGTTGGAAAAAAAAACTTGACCCATACTCTTTCCATCACGACACAAGAAATCATCAACTTTCCCAAATCATACCTAGAATTTCCTTCCAGATGGATTGAACCCACAATGAAATATTTTCTCCTTGCCTTGCTACAATCCCATGTCATTTGATTATCATGTGCATGCACGTTGATAAGTCTTCTCCCGACATGTGGGGGGTGTCTTGATCATGCTGCTTGCCACCTCATCCGAGGGTGTTCTGATCACCCTGCTTTCCACCTCATCCAAGGGTGTCCCGATTTCATTGCTCTCCACCTTATCCTGGTCTCAGATGATATACCGTATTTAAGTTGAAATGTATTACATAATATAATTCACATTTTATTGAGTGTGGGAGATAAGTTTTTTCCACAGGATAGCGAAATTATAACTTGAAGCTAGACATGTTGAAAACCTTGGGATTGGCATCTCTTACACTATGAAATGATATTTGCCTTAATTTAAATCAAATTCCTCACCGGTAGGTTAAAGTCAAATATGTTACGAGTTATATATTTTCCTTAATTTAGATCAAAATTTTGAGAGTTAGTTTAAATATTTTTGTTCTTATTTGACATGATTTAGTATAATTAAATGTATAAACCAATTTGTCTCATAATTGTATTATCTTTTGCATCTTGAGTTATTCAATGTAATTTCTTTATTTGTATGGATCCTTCATGAAGCTAGGATATTGGTTTAGCTTGTGTCTATTGATCATTGAACTAAATAACCATGGTCAGATAACCATTCAAACATGCCTTATTCTACAACATTGGATATATTATGTTTGGAGTTCAAATTGAAAGCGCCAAAAACCTTCCAATGTCCTATTTAAAACACTAAAACTAGTTTATGACTTTTTTCAAAGGGAAATGTGAATGACTAAGATGCATAAATCCAACTTATAGATATACGATTTATAATTACCTAAAGTTTTGATAGTGGAAATAAGAAATCTCAACCGGGGTGCTAGGATTGGGAGGGGTCATCATTTTCCCACAAGGAAATCAAACACTCACCTTCCACTGGAGCCTCAGAATTGCATCCAATAATCAAGCCGAAGCTTACACTCTGTATCAAGGCCTTTTCCTCTCCAAAAATATGAACTTCCACTCCCTTTCGTTCATTGGTGGTTATAAGATAATCATAAATCATGCCCGCAAAGGATCCCACCCTCTGAATATCCACTTAGATACCATATTTCTTCGAATCTCGACAATTATCAAACACTTCTACAATGTTTCATTTTTTCATGTTCTTAGACGCAATAATCAAATGGTCGATACTCAAGTGAATCTGACAACCACTATGGAGCCGGGTTCATTGGTTGTCAATGGACTGACGCAAATAAGGCCCATTCCATGATCCAGTCACCCATTTGACAAGCACTCGACATCTGGCGGCGAGCTCACTTGTCTACTTAGCTTGAGACTTGGACTTTGAATCTGGCCACCAGCGTGAACCCTTCATGTCACAACACCTCACCTATGACTCTGCCACTTGGCTCTTACATATGAGCCCTCACACTGCTTTACCTCAGCTCTCGCCACCTTGACGCTCCCTCCTTCACCTTAAAGCGTGCCACTCTTTACACACAATCCTTCTCTCCCAGCCTGGGAAGTTACTTCGACACTCTTCTGGCTGCTTCAGATTGTGGTAACAAGACTTGGAGGGGGATGAATTTGCTCATCATGACTCCATGGGAGTACTATCCATTGAATTTGGGCAATGCGAGCAGTACCAGGATTAGCAGAGGGAACGGTAGCAGCTCGTGTGGCCATTAAAAAATGGGTAGTCGAAATCGTCCTCTAAATCTTGCGCAAATGTTGGACCATATCAGAAGACGCATGGCACATTACTTGGGCCTATTTCATACTCTTCATAAGAGAGAGAAATCTACCCCTCCTCCGATCACAGATATCGGCTATTGCATAATTCAGACAGGCAACGAAAGCAATCCCAACAAAATGAGAAGGAGCACAGGCCGCCAACGTGCCATCTCAATGGAAGAGCATGAGGAATTGGTTAATACGGTGCAAAACCTGCAAATTCAGCTCAGATCCCTCTCAACTCAAGTCTGAACCATAACGAAAATCACCATCCAGCACCGAGGAGAGCATCAGCGGACAAAGGACGAATACGAGGCACTAAGGCAACATATAGAAACTCTTCAGTTTGGGGTTGGACTTGTTTCACCGTCGGCTTCCCTAGCATATTCTGCAGCCATCTCTGATGAAGCCTATTTTCCTAGACCTCGACCACGAATGGACCTAAATCTGAGGCTATCAAAAAAAGGAGAACCTCCAGCACCGAGCGAGAACAATATTTAAGTGTATGTTTTGTTGAACAGTTTTTTTGTTAGCCTCTTACTCTATGATCTATACTGTAAAATCTTTGGTTGTCTTTAGAATAGTAGAAAGTCTTGCCTCCGCTAACCACATACCTACTAGGAGCTTTCAGGGAGGCAAATTTTATAATTACAGGCCCTGCAACTCAATTTTTTTACTTCTCTTGCGATTATCCGCAACTCTTTTAATATAAATTTTCTCAGGTTTTCGTTAAAAAAAAAATAAATAAGAAATCTCAATAGCTTATAGGTGTTCACCATCTTAATGGGAAAGTTCATTGTCATGTTCAAGATGGAGGCCTTCTTGAACTATTCAATGTGGAGGTATTTTTTCCATTCAAGAGGTGGATATGGTATAATGGTCAATATATGGTAGAACCACAACAATGAATCAAGTTCAAACCCCGATGGGCATAGGACCTTGGATTATAAGTTATGAAATTTTGGGAGGAAATATATATATATATATGTATATATATATATATATATATATATATATTAATAAAGTACCAAAAATAGTTACAATAAAACTATTATCTTGCTATCTTCCAAAAGAAGTCGAGCGATAATAATAATAAGAATAACATGTTTTTCCATAGGCGAGTTTTCCTTCCTCTAGTCGCCCGCAATTCAGAAGTTTGAGAAAACAAGCAATTAGTCGCAAGGATGAAAAGAAACAAGAAAGTGCGAGCGAGAGCGGGAAAACAAAGTTATATATTTGTGTTCCTAAACCGTTTGTTAAAGTCAAACCTTTGACCCTTAATTTAAATCATTCATTCCAATTTTTGTCTTATACTTAACCATTTTGTCTTACAGTTAAATATTGCATCATGCGATTCCAACCAATCCATACCAATCACTATGTCATAAGAGCCTAGTAACGGGACATAAAGATCTACCTTTGTTACAAAGTCTCCCATTTTAAGGCTACAACCTGTAACCTTTCCTCCAACCTTTTATTTGACACCCGATGCCATTTCTACGTACTTGAACTCAAACTGCTCGACTTCCTTTACCTTAATTCTCTTCAGCGCTGCACTAGAGATGAATCTCTCGGTAGCACCTCGATCTATCAATACACTATAGTTTTGGTCTACAATCATACCATATGTCTCTAGCACAGTGAATTGATGCCTAGCCTGGTCGTTGTTCACCGCTACATGTATCCTGTGGGCCTTTCCCAAATGTCCAATTGTAGTGGGTCCTGATGATCCGATCGCTCTGGCCTTCTTAATCAGATAGTCTCGCTAGTAATGTGGCTCACCACATGTCCAACATACAGTCTTTGTTCCAGTGCTCCTGGTCCCCGAAGTAGAAGTTGTGTGTCTAACAGCCTGTGATCCTGGTCTGTTCTTCTGAACATGCCTAAATTGTTGCTATGGTCGACGTGGATCATGTTGTGATCCTCTGTAAAGAATCCTATGTTGAGGAGTTTATCGCCATGGTGTCGCAAACACAGGTCCTTTAGGCGTAACTCGAGGCCTTGTAGTATGTCTGGGTGGTGCCATATGTTGATGCGCTCCTGATGACGTCTGCCCAGTTTGTATAGAGGGAGTCCTGCCCTGACCCCCACCATTCAACGCTTCCTCAACTATGACAGCTTTGTGAACCTCATCATGCAAACTCAAAGGCATTAAGATCCTCACCTTCGCATGAATGTTGGATTTAAGGCCAAACAAGAACTTGTTGACCTTCAACTTCTCTGTGTTCAAATGTGGAGGATACCTAAGTACCTCCATGAAACTGGCCTCATACTCTAGCACCGTACGACCGCCCTGTCATAAGGCATTGAGCTCATTAAGCTAACGCTCAATAAATTCTTCCAGCTACATTTGGATTTTATCTATTTCCATCTACAATTTCCTCTGGGCCTTCAACCCCTTCTTCCCATTAAATGAGGTACAATTCCTTCTTGGGTCAGTGCACCCGAAAAACCCCAAAAGATAAGCAAACAAAAGGGAAGAAGTATGGAAAGTGATAATTAAGGTTGGAGATGGTACAATGACTCTTCAAGGAACTCCCTAGTATCACCTTAATCCCTAGGGTGACCAACTTACTAGGACGAAAGGACACCCACTAAGGTTAAATAAGGAAAAAAGTATAATTTCCAAGCAAACTTTCTAGAATCAAGAAAGAATTCCTTGCAACATATTCAAACGCTCCAGTCATTAGGGTAACACTTAGCATGATACTAAACTTATTACCTCATCAAGCAAGACCTGTTGTTCTCTCGAGAAAGTTCGGTGTGATGGACATTACTCTGTTGCTAGTGATGTAGGGTGGTGCATCAATGAATAGGAGGGGCCCTGCAGGCTATGATAGTCAATCTGAATCTCGGCACTCCATGTATACTACATGTGGGCCTCGAGACATGATTTCCATACTTACCCCTAGACCGAAGGGATAACAAAATCTATTTTCATAATTTCCTTAGTACCATTCACTATCGCATTGATATCAAAGGTTTAAAAGAATTATTTAAACCCTTGAAATAAACCATTCATTATGTTTTTCTTCCATTCCATGTTAAGTGGCACTCTGGTTTGGTTAAACTCTAATTGTGCCTCTTAATCATGACTAAAAATGCCACAAATTGATTGTCTTATAATTCCGTTGGGTTTCAATCTTTTTGACAAATATTATATGAAAATGGGTGCCTCAATCTTATCCATACAATATGTAAGAAAAAGTCAAAAATTTATGGTTTTCTTTGCCAAAAGAATCTTTGTTTTGGTTGAGACCCAACAAATGTTCCAAAATTTTGTTGTCCCGATGAAGTGACTTTGGGATCCATTGTTGGCACAAAATGAACATCAGCAATTGGCATAACAACGAGATATCTCACCATAGTCACCTCAATGAGAAATCCCCACTTTTAGGGATGGAAAATGCCCAACCCAAGGGAGGCATCCCCGATGACCTAAAGGGTTGGGTAAGTTAAGGATATGTTTAAGATATACCCCCCTCTTAGTGGTCACCTAAGTCAAGAATGTCTATGTCCGAGAAATCGAGGCAAAGAAGAAAAATATAGCATATATATTCCTAGGCAGGTAATTGGTGTACCTGCCTAGAACAAGAAAAATATAGCATATATATTCCAATTTTCAAGTACAAGAATGATAATAAGACCTCAATAGACAATATATAATAAAGAAAATATGTTGGCTGAGTTGGCTGAAGTAAAACTGCAGTGAATTGTCATTTTATAAAAACAATTGATCTTTTGTAGCAACCACAAAAAACACTACTTAGAATAGCATGAAAGTACAGTGAAAACTTAGCATTTAATCCATAATCAATTAACACTTTCCTAGAGAAATTTATGAGTGTGTTAAGTCATTGTTAGTTGGGTGTATGCAACAAACTAGAAGGTTTAAGATGGTTGTAGCAATATATTTGTAACAACAACAACAAAATTAACCAATTTAGCTAAGCGAGGATTAGAACTAGTTAATGAAAGCGTTGAAGAAAAGAGTGTAAGAGTTGTTTAGATCAATTCCTTTAACAAGAGAAAGTAGAAATCAATGCCTTTTGGGCTTATGGTGTCAATTATAGCAGAAAATTAACTTGGAGAAACAAATGATTATAGTTCTCAAAGGATAAAGAGATAAATGTTAGAGTTGTTGGCACTTCAAGGCCTCAAGCATTCAAGTCTCAAAGATGAATTCCACTAGAGAATAAGCACTTTTAGGCCCTAGTGAATCCTTCTCTCCTTGGACTATTGAAATGTATTATTGCAAMTAAAAACTAGAATAAGGCTACTAAAGTGCTAGGGCTTTAGAAKCCTATCCTAGATAAGATATCCTTGWCAATTTAACAAGTAGAAAGACCAAAGAAAGAAATAAACACTTTATGTTTCTCTCCTAGGGTTTTAAGCAAGTAATTTCATAATCTTCAATATGAAACATGTAAAAGCACCACAAGCATTTATTACATAAACAAAATTGCAGATTTTTTACTTACTTAACCAAGAATAACCAACGAAAACCTGCATTTATTACATAAACAAAATTGCACATTTTTTACTTACTTAACCAAGAATAACAAAGGAAAACCCTAGTTGAAGACTTTCCACCACAAAAATAACCAAACGACATCACAAGAGGCTGGTTTTTCCAAGAAAGTGCACACTCGTAATTTCAGCCAAGTACCCTAATAGGCCGACCTCTAGAATTTTTTGTTTAAAATCTAATTTTAAAAAAATTACATGAAAAACCCCGTAAAGAGTGACGTTGAGGTATAAGGTTGCAATGTTAGGCCTCCAAAGGCCATCAACAATGCCATACATGCCAAGTTCTCACATCTATAGACTCTTAACTTTAAACTTTGAACTCATGGGATCTTTCTAGACACCTGAAACAACGTCACAACCTTTTCAACCTGTGGATATCCTCTTGACAAATACTACACTTCTGTCCATTTTTTTTAGGCACTGAAAAATAGTGTCTTTACTTAACCAATTTGATCTCCAAGTTCAAGTCCTCATAGGACATATTGTCTACGTCAACCTACCAATTCTTTTGTTGGTCATAAATTCATATTCCACCCAATAGGAGAGTGGCTTCTAGAATCAATTTTTTCTCATAAATCAATCCATCGCATCCCTCAGATTGCTCCAAATGAATGCCTTGATCTCTGTAATTGGAAACTCTTGGAAATGGATGACACCTATGCAACACGGAAACCACTTTCAGAACCCCAAATCCAATAGTACATCAGAGATTTTTCTTTTGTCTTTTATCCATGTTTTGTGGTACAGGAATGCTCTCTGAAACTTCTCTCAAAATGAGTTCTTGTTGTTGTGTTGGTATAATGATGATCACTGGGTACAATTCAATCAAACGCAGTAGAGGCACATAAAACCTTCGTCGCAGATGTGGGTAAGTAAACATATGGAGTAGATGTTTATTCAAAGTTCCCAAAGTTGTATCTCTTTCCTCTAGCAGCCTAAAATAGTAGGCCATAAATCCCTGCCTTGCAGCCTGGTAAATTAATTTCCTTATCAGGGAGCGGTTCATACTGTCTATCTGCAGAAAAACTATCTGATTTTGAGAGATTATTGGTTTTCAATTTTTTAGAAGCTTTAAGTGCTTCAGCCATACTGATTTTGAGAGATTATAGGTTTTCGATTTTTTAAAAGCTTCAAGTGCTTGAGCTTTCTCCCCCACAAATGACTTTTGAATATTCATGCTTTTACATTTGACTTTCGAATATTCATGCTTTTACATTTGAGTAACATAATTCTACTGTGGACAGCTGCTGTAATTACATTAAATGACTTTTGAATATTCATGCTTTTACATTTGAGTATCATAATTCTACTGTGGACAGTTACTGTAATAACTTTTTGACAAATCAAAAACTTTGAATTTTTAAAATGGAAGATAAATATAACAGTATAAAAATGAAAGATGAAAAATTATAAATATAACAATATAGATTACATTTTCGGAGATAGTTCATAATTTCTTGGCCTCCTCTCCTAGCAATATTGCATTGCATTGCATTTCATCATTTCTTGGCCTCCTCTCCTAGCAATATTGCATTTCATCATTTCATAATTTCTTGGCCTCCTCTCCTAGTAAGGATTTAAGATATTGTATCCTATGTAAGGGAAACCAGAGATAAACCAGAGATAAAGATATCCACACTAAACTCTTTTGCTTCTTCTGCGATTTTAATCACTTTATAACTAGGCCACGTGACACGCCCATCCAGCCTTGCACCAGGCCCAACATTCATGTATTCCCCAAAGGTTCTAAAAATGATTTCAAAATAACTGTTCTGGAGTACAGTTTCCAAGGCCTTCCTAGGTATGTTGGATAGGCTGCCTTGAAGGGACTGAGATCAGCCGCTGCTGTAATTCCCTGTGTTTTCATTAGGAGCAGTATTGGTGTTCTTTTGATTCGCTAGGGGGTTTTGAGCATTACACTCCTGGAAAACCACTGTTGCATTGCCAAAAATGAAATCTACATTTCTCTGT
Organism: Picea engelmannii; assembly: GCA_009831015.1. Classification (NCBI taxonomy): domain Eukaryota; kingdom Viridiplantae; phylum Streptophyta; class Pinopsida; order Pinales; family Pinaceae; genus Picea; species Picea engelmannii. Next base: position 16,908 of record ML776911.1, on the reverse strand, counting down.
AGATTTTTGAAAACACAAGCCAATAATAGCAAGGATGCAAAGAAATAAGCCAGCCTTAATTTAAAGTCAAATATTTTACCAATTATATATTTGCCTTAATTTAAATCTAATTCCTCAACCGTAGGTCAAAGTCAAATATGTTACCAGTTATATATTTTCCTTAATTTAAATCAAATTTTTGAGAGCTAGTTTAAATATTTTTGTTCTTATTTAACATGATTTAATATAATTAAATATATAAACCAATTTGTCTCATAAATGTATTATCTTTTGCATCTTAAGTTATTCAATGAGATTTCTTTATTTGTATGGATCCTTCATGAAGCTAGGATATTGGTTTAGCTTGTGTCTCTTATCATTGAACTAAATATTCATGGTTAGATAACCATTCAAACATGCCTTATTCTACAACAGGCCTCATCTTGGACCAAGCCTCCCTCTTCTCTCACAATTTAGAAGTTGGAGAAATAGCAAGGACGCAAAGAAACCCTCCTCCCTCTTCTTCCGTAATTCAGAAGTTTGAAAAAACAAGCCAGAAGTTAATTGCATCTTTAAGGCAAACTTTGGCCTTTATACCTTTAAATCTATCTTCAATGTATGTTCCTCATAATGACCCTAATTCTTTATTAGGCTCACAATAGTTACAAGTCCAACATTAACAAGTATAATACACATAGTGTCTCTAAGCATCATTACTGTTTTTATAACATTGCATTTGAGTGATAATGAAGTAACATGCCATATTTTACGATCTTCTTTGAATCCATCTTTTCTATAAAAAAATAAATAATCTATATTAATATTCAATGAATCCATCTTTCTCTATAAAAAAAGAAATAATCTATATTAATATTCAATATATTTTCTTCATACTGACCTACCTTCTATTAATTTTTTATTAGGTTTATAATCATTACAAGCCGGAATACCATAACTATTTATGTAAACATCATTACTGCTTTTGTAACATTGCATTTGAATCAGAATGAGGTAGCGTGCCATATTTTAGGATATTCTTAGAGTCCATCTTCTTTTACTAAAAAATGAATGGATATAGGAAGATTTAATTAATAGATTTTGTCTCATGACATTTAATTTCAAGAGGAAAAATGAGTAACACTTGTGAAACTAACAATGAATTAGGAGAAAAGAAAAAATAATTGAAATTTGAGCATAAAAAAGGAGAGTCCTTTAAGTGCCAACACATTTGTCAATAACATGTTTATGAGGATTGTTGTATTGCTTGGAATTGCAAATAAAATTACATTAAAATTTTATTTAGACTTCACTTAAACAAATTAAAGTTGAAGAAAAAACTCAGAATATACCACATATGTATTCTAATTAGTACAATGGTTAGAAGATAAAGAATGTCCAGTTGGAGGGTGGCTTAGTTGCTAGTTACAATAGTGGTTGGTAACCTTGAGGGTTACCTTGGGTAGATGGTTCGACCAATTGAGATAACCCTCAGAGCTTATATGTAATAAATTGCACCGATGAGTTGAAAAATGTTGTTAATAATTTACAACATCCAATCAAGAAGTTGATAGATATTCCCAACCAAAAGATCATATGGGTGTGTTAGCGACATTTCTTGTCCTAGGCACAAGAGTATTCGGGTCTGCAAGTTGCACGAGAAGCGCCCGAGCGCAACGTGGAAAAATCTCGTTCTAAGGCTTCCAATCGAGCAAGCGGGTGAAATTACGTTGTCAATGGCCCGGATTCATCTATAAAAGCATATTGACAGTCGGCGGGAAATCGTGGTTAGCGGAGTTGCGCGATAGGTAGCGTCTATATACATTCATGAAGGATCTCGGCTGTCCATCCAAAAGGACACGTGGTGCGCGATCATGTCATGTCGTCATTCAGGGATTCGAGGGGTAAGAGCTCCTCGTCATTTTACATCTCAAAACCCCGAACCCCGAAATGCCGATAAGCGCTCTTCAAAGCTGAGCCCACGGTCCTAGCACCAGGTCACGTTAAGCGAGCCCGGGAATGGAGGTAGCCCCCTTTTAAATGACAAAGCCATCTCGGTCGTTCATCTGAAGGACACTCGGCGCAAGATCTGAGCCACAGGTGGGGCCTTTCAGGATTTTCATAGTGAAAGCGCCGAAGTCATCTCAGCCGTCCATCCATCGATGAAAATCGAATGCATTGGACTTAAAGGAGGCATGGATCTGGGCGGCCAGGATCTGCACACTCAGATCTACGGTCAGGAGCGGATTCCGAAGACCCCCCGCCATTCTACCTTTAAGCGGAGGGGGGGGTCTGGAATCGAGTGCACAACTCTTAAAAGGTCAGGATCTGGGCGCCTAAATCAGCGGCAGAGGCTTCATTCCAGACCCCCCTTGTCTTTCTGCCTTTAATCAGGGGGGGGGTCCGGAATCAAACACGCAACTCTTCAAAGGTCAGGATCGGAGCACCTAGATCAGCGATGCTCAAGCCTTTTCGGCCCCCCTTTTCCATCCTGTCTTTAATGAAAGAGGGGGGGGTCCGGAATGGTGTGTTATTATTGTGGGGTCCCTTGCCTGTCGTGTCACCTTTGGTATCATCCTCCCCGTTTCCACTTGTTCTCTGCCCACCGCCTCAGCTCGTCATCCTCTCGTCTCCTTCCATGTGTCCCTCTCACTCCCAGTCACCTCCTCCTGTACTCCCGCACTCCATGCTCCTTCCTCCTCTGTCCTATTCAAACCGCGTGGCATTCCTCAGCTGATGTCACAGCTCCCGTTTCTTCTCCATCACCTCCATAGTGTTCGCACCTTTAACCCCCGTCACACCCTCATCCACATCAGCCATAGGGATCCCTCGCAGCAGTCCAGTGAAGTAGCATCCAAAGAAAGACTGTTCCGCTGATCCAGGTAGAACCATTAGGAGACCTCCACGTCCCAGAAGGCAGAGTTGATCGAGGCCGTCCCCGATCCCAAAAAGCAGTTATTGCGGCAGTTTTTGGTGGCTGAATATCAACTCCGCCATAAAAGGAAGGTCCGGAGAAAGACTAATTCACGTCGACTCACCTGCAGAAGGACAATCTGAAATCTGATGGCGTCTATCATAGGCTCACGATCATCCTGAGTCTGCATGGGCAGGTTGTCAGAATCCATGCAGACGCAATTCTTTAATGTAGCGTCTTGTTTTTGCTGTTGTTGTGGTTTTTGAGTATATGTAGGCGTTTTCGCCATTTTTGAAAGCATCGATGGTTGAGCAAGGCTCCCGGTGGTACACTTTAATGAAGCATTGTTTTCCTGGTTATGTATGGACTCTTGAGACTTCTTGTCTTATGAATGTCAGTTTTTCTTTCGCGTCTTTGTTTACACTGTATTAGAACGACTCGAAATTGGAGAATCCAGTCGAGTTGTAACTGTTATAGGATGATGTAGAGTTTGATCACTGTAACAGTTGCACTGTTTCTAATCGGTCCCTGTGATTTTCTTAGCGCTGAACGACTTGGAATTGGAGAATCCAGTCAAGTCCCCCCTCTCAGTTCCTCGAAGCTCTGAACCAGAGGATCTCGCATTCAGAGTTTTTCTTCTACAAATTACTGAAAGGCTTGTTGCCTCAAGTAGTTTGTCCACTCCTCTCACCAAGTCTTCAACCTGCTCATTTTCAAATCAACCCACTGACTGAAGTTGGATCAAGACCTCCTTTGTTCCTCACATGCCGGACCCAGTCTCTGAGTTTGAGTGATATCTTCCCGAGTCTCTACCCATTTGATCACCCATTAAAACTATCGTGACATAAAAAACTGATGGGCGTCGGGCTCTGCTCCTGCTGCAATCTAGGAGCGACTTCCGTCGCCAACATTTCTAGCGCCATTGCCGGGGACGAAGTTGAAAATTTTCCCCGGGATTGAACGACATTGAGCCTCTGATTCTGAAGGTGCATCGGGTATCAGAGCCTTTGAAGATTGCTACTGTGCACCTGGCGACTCCATTGTGACGAATCCACTGTGACGAACTTGTCGTCGTAATTGTGGCTTTCAGAGGCAGACACACGCGGTCTCATCCACAGCTGCCTCTAGCTACACCTGAAACTGATCCGGAGGTGGTTCTCAGGAAAGGAAAGGCCTCTGAAGGAGAAGCTATCGTCGTTGAACCAGGTAATCCGCCATCTCCTTCTATAAGAACTCCATTTTCTCCTCCTCAGTTTCCTAGCAGACCGCTTTTTGAAGTTTCCCGTTTCCTGAATTTCGGGAGTGTTCCTGTTGAGGTTTCCCCCCCTGGTCTAGGATTAGAGGGAGAAATCCTTGTCACTCCCATTTCTCCTGAAGCTGTACCTTGGCTCAAACCTAGGACCACAGAATATTTCCCCACTCCTGGCTTTACCGCTCCTCCTCTTGTTATTGTTGTTGCTTCTGTGCGAGGGGAAACATCAGCCGACTTAAGCTCGCTAGCCTTCTCCCTAAATCCTCTATTGTTTCCCACTACCCTTAGAAGCTCATCCCCAGTATCCCCTTTTCGAGCTCCTTCTCCTCCCAGTTCTCCTCCACATAATATCCCTATGGCAGGATCAAATCCCCCTATGACCAAAATGGAGGCCATTATAGCCGCTAGGTATGCTCCCCTTGTGCTACCACAGCCTCTCAATGCCCTCCCAGCAGATGGTTACCTCAAACAGTTGCCCAAGTTTACAGTTGAGGGGGACATAACTGCAGAAGAACACCTAGAAGACTTTTACAGTTTCACAGATGATAATAACATCATGCATGCAGACGTATGGATGTGGATTTTTGTCCATAGTCTCCAAGGCGAGGCTAGAAAATGGTTTAAGGCCCTGCCTCCTGGATCTATTGATGGGATCGAAGCTTTAGATAATGCCTTTTTAAGATAGTGGGGAGATAAAAAAGACTTCATGTATTACATGACAGAGTTTGGGTCTTTGAAGAGAAAGGAAGGAGAGTCTGTCTCCGACTTCTCCAAGAGATTTAATAAAATGTACAACAAAATCCCTGCTGAGATAAAGCCCTCCAAAGATTCTACAAAGATCACTTATGCTAGCTCCTTCGATCCCGATTTCTGCCTCCTATTGAGGGAAAGAAGAGCCACTACTCTAGCCCATATGCAAGATGCAGTCGTGGAGGTAGAATCTAACATATTGGCTGTTGACCGACTCAGGAACACTGCTGGTAGAAACATATCTAGGAAGAGGCATGAAGCTTCCTCATCCAGCTCCTCTCCCCTACCCCTTCAGATAGATGAGACAGCTAGAATACTAAAGTCACTTTCTGCTAGAATGGAAACGTGGGAGTTAGAAGGGAAGCCCATGTACAGAAATCCCCAGAATGTTTATGGTAGAGGTTTCAGGAGACCTGATAACAATGGACCACGTGCCTTCCTAAGAGAACAAAGGGAAAAAGACAGAGAAGATCAAAGGATTCAAACCCCTCTCCAAAATAACCTGGTTACTCATGAGGGAGGGGAGGAGATAGATGAGTTCGACCCCGAAATTCATTGTGTTGAAGAAGCTCCTCCTTTTCCCCATTTGACTCAGTCTGCATATGAAAAATCCCTRATGAACATCCAAATCCAYGARTTAGGTAAGGGAGAAAGGGYYDGTCACACCTCTAAYAGATACAATCTCAGGTCAAGAAAGAAAGAAGGAGACTTTGACAGCCAAGACCAGCCCCTCATAGCAGATAGGCCTACTAAGTCTGTGATAGCCACTACTAAAGAAAAGAAAACTCAGAGTGCTTCGCCAGTAGCCAAGGAGCCTGTCAATGAGGTAAGGGAAGTTCCTAAGCCTAGCCCCTCCTTCAATTTTGAGCATGAGATTCAGAAGATTAGAATTCCTGTACCCCTATCTGAACTCATTAAAAATGAATATTTCAAAAGGTCCCTCTCCAAGTTGCTACAATCCAAGTCCCCCCAGCCTCCCTCTGACTCAGTGAACCTTCAAGATGAGAAACCAGTTGTCATCCTAGGTACCATGGTAGAAAACAAAGATGATTCATCCCCTCCTTTCTACACCTCCCTGAACATACATGATAAAGTGTTGCATAATTGCCTCATGGATTCAGGAGCTTCCCATAACCTTATGCCCAAAATAGTAATGGAAGAGTTGGGACTGGAGGTGATGAAAGTTTATCATGATTTGTATTCTTTTGATTCAAGGAGAGTGCAGTGTCTAGGGGTCATCAAATACCTGGTGGTTTCTTTGTTTTAGTTGCCCATGAAGAGTGTGGTCATGGATATTGCGGTAGCTGACGTTCCCCCCAAGTTTGGCATGTTGTTGTCAAGGTCTTGGATTAAAAGACTTGGAGGAACGTTACAGATGGATCTCACATATGCCACCATTTCAGTCTTTGGAGGGGAACACAGGAGGTTGTACAGAGAATCCCAGCTAGCCTATATTGTCAGCGATGAAGCAAACCCCACTAACCACCCCATATTTGCACTTGACACCGACTTAGGGTCTAGTTTGTTACAGATCACTGGAACTCCTGAGGTCCCTTTACAGATAAGAAAGAAGCCCATTCTTAACCAGCAGATACCTCCTCCAACCACCTCTGTTTGGAATATGTTCTTTGACGGAGCTTCCTCCAGTATAGGCGCAGGCGCTGGAGTGATTTTCATATCGCCTTGTCAAGAGACCATATCCCTGTCATACAAGATGGAATTTGAAACTACCAACATTGTGGCGGAATATGAAGCTCTTGTTCTTGGTATGAGGGCTACAAAAGAAATGGGAATTAAGGAGGTGTCAGTGTTCGGAGATGCAGAATTGGTAATCCAACAGGTCAGGGATGTTTACCGGGCCAAGCATCCTCGGCTCAGGAGTTACAGAAACGAGGTATGGGACCTGATTGATAATTTCTTCTCAGCTTTCAACATTACTTTTATCCCAAGGGAAGAAAATACCTTGGCCGAATCCTTAGCAGTCTCGGCTAGTCTGTTCAGGATCCCTTTGCCGCCAAAGATCCATGGTGAAGTCGAAATAAGATACAGACCATCCATCCCGGACAATGTAAAGCATTGGGAGGTATTCGAGGACGATATTGAAATCAAAATTTTTCTTCAGACCGTCGATGAGTTTTCGGCATTGCACATTGATCAGGATCCTGATCCCGAAGCTGACCCTCCCTCTGAGATATTCTTGAATAAAATCGTTAATCACCAGATTATTCAGCTGCCTAGTAATCACATTCCAAGGGGACTAGTCCCTTTAGAAAGGTTGTTCGATAAGAATGATGTGGTAGTTAAGGGTGGTGTTTCAAATAAATATGTTGATACATCCGAATGAAACATTGGCACACAGGAGGAACCTAAGTTTATCAAATTATCAAGCAGCTTGACCAGTGAACAGAGGGCGGAATATACTGAGTTATTGAAGGAATTCACTGATGTGTTCGCATGGCCCTATGAAGACCTCAAGACTTATGACACATCTGTTATTGAACACAAGATCCCACTGAAAGAAGAGGCTAAGCCATTCAGGCAGAAGCTAAGACAGATAAATCCCATGTTGCTACCTGTCATGGAGAAGGAAGTGAAGAAATTGCTAGATGCCCAAATTATCGTCCCCTTGAGATATTCCGAATGGGTGGCCAATTTGGTCCCAGTAAGGAATAAAAGTGGAGAAATCAGACTCTGTGTTGATTTCAGGAACCTGAACAGGAGCTCAAGAAAAGACAATTACCCCTTGCCCAATATGGAACAAATACTGCAGAGGGTAACTGGTGCATCTAGGATATCCATGATTGATATGGCTTTTATGGCTATAATCAGATATCAGTCATACCTGAGGACAGAGAAAAAATGGCCTTCACCACTCCTTGGGGCACATTCATGTATGCCAAAATGCCTTTTGGATTGATGAATGCAGGGGCAACATTTCAGCAACCCATGGACATAGCCTTCATCGGGGAGAAAGATAAGTTTTTGGTGATCTACCTGGATGACATAATAGTCTTCTCCAGGTCTGACAGAGAGCACTGCGGTCATCTGAGAAAATTTTTTTTGAAGTGTCGGAGGTTTGGCCTATCCTTAAATCCCAGAAAATATTTGTTTTCTATGAAGGAGGGGAAGCTATTAGGCCATATAGTATCAGAAGAAGGCGTGAGGATTGATCCTAGCAGGGTCGAGGCAATTCAAACCTTGTCACTTCCTAGATCCAAGAAGGAAGTTCAGGCCTTTTTAGAAAAGATTAATTTCTTGAGGAGATTCATCTCAAATTTTGCTAAGTTGGTGAAACATATCACAGCCATGCTCAGGAAAGGAAATGAAGTGAAATGGGCCGCTGAACCCAGGGAATCTTTTACACAAATAAAAAGGGCATTGACTGAGGGACCTGTGCTGATCAATCCTGACTATTCCAAAGGATTCCTAATTTTCTCTTTTGCTTCTTTTGATACAGTAGTGGTGGTCTTGTTGCAGAAAAATGAGGAAGGGCGAGAACAACCCATTGCCTTTTTCAGCAAGGCATTAAGAGATGCAGAGGTCAGGTATGAAATCATGGAAAAACAGGCCTATGCCTTATTAAAATCTCTCAAAGCTTTCAGAGTCTACGTCTTGCACTCAAAGGTGACTGCATACATTCCTTTGGCCTCTATGAAGGACATCCTTGTACAGCCCGACATAGATGGCAGAAGAGGTAAGTGGATTTCCAGGATCCTAGAGTTTGATCTGGAGATTAAGCCCACTGAGTTGATAAAGGGGCAGGGTTTAGCCAAGCTGTTGGTTGAATCCAATTGTAGAGCCTTGGGGATTAGCTTCATCAACGCTTGTTCAGAAAATCCGCAAGCTGAGTCAGCCAATAAGAATTCTCAGGATGCCTTGCCACTAGAAGCATGCACCTGGTACAAGGATATCTTGTATTTTTTACGAGAATTGAAGCCTCCTGATGGAATGGGAAAAAGCAAGGCGAGAGCTATAAATCTCAAGGCGGTCAGGTATTGCCTCATTGACCAAGCCTTTTATTGGAAAGACCCTCTAGGGGTGATCTTAAGATGCCTGGACCCGCAAGAAGCCCAGAAGGTTATAATTGATTTCCATAACGGCCTTTGCGGGGGGCATCATTTCTGGAAGACCACAGCTCATAAGATCCTCAAGGCTGGTTATTACTGGCCTACTTTATTCGCTGATGTCTGCAGAGAGATCATAGCTTGCATCAAATGCCAAAAGTTCTCAGGAAAGCAACAGCTCAGACCGCTGCCATTAAAGCCTATAGTAGCTTCGGCACCTTTTCAGCAGTGGGGGTTGGACTTCATTGGAGAAATTCATCCTCCCTCAAGCAGTCAACACAGATGGATCCTGACTGCGACAGACTATTTCACCAAGTGGATAGAAGCTACCCCTACCAAGAGTACTTCTCACAACGTAATTATCAACTTCCTGGAGGATATCATAGCCAGATTTGGTTGTCCCAGCAAAATCGTCACCGACAATGCTGCCTCTTTCAGGTCTGAGCCTTTGGTTAAGTTTTGTGAACAATTTGAGATTCCGTTGATCCACTCTACTCCCTATTATCCTCAAGGAAATGGACTGGCGGAGTCTTCCAATAAAAGTCTGATCAAGCTCATTAAAAAATTATTGGAAGACAATAAAAGAGCCTGGGATTCAAAGCTCAAATTTTCTCTATGGGCCGACCGGGTGACAACAAAAAAGTCCCTGGGCATCTCACCTTTCCAACTTGTTTATGGAACAGAGGTTGTCTTCCCTACTCAGCTTGTCTTATCTGTGGAAAAATTCCTCCAGGACCTTCAAGGAGAACCTGACCATATGATTAGAAGGATTCATCAGATGGTGGAAGTACAGCAGATCAGAGAACAGGCCATGAATAGGGCCTACCATCATCAGCAGAAGATCAAGCAAACCTTTGACAGGAAGAGCAAAAAGAAAGATTTCGAGCTGGGCGATCTGGTGCTCAAATGGGATGCACCCAGGCAGGATAGGGGCAAGCACAGTAAGTTTGATGCCCTCTGGTTTGGGCCTCTCAAGATCTCTGAGGTATTTTCAAACAACACTTAAAGGTTGCAGGATTTGGAAGGCGAAGAAGTTTTTGGTGGCCCAGTAAATGGGCATTTCTTAAAAAAATGTTTTTTGTAAGCCGTAGGCAGCTTCTTTTGTTTTGTAAATATTGTTTTTTGTTTTTTGTTTTCGGCTCAATAAATGACTCCATAACCCAACAACAAGACACTGGATCTGCAAAAAGAGTCCTTAGAGCATCGCAGGGACGACTCTATCCCCCATGGAGCCTAATGTTAGCGACATTTCTTGTCCTAGGCACAAGAGTATTCAGGTCTGCAAGTTGCATGAGAAGTGCCTGAGCGCAACGTGGAAAAATCTCGTTCTAAGGCTTCCAATCGAGCAAGCGGGTGAAATTACGTTGTCAATGGCCAGGAATCATCTATAAAAGCATATCGACGGTCGGCAGGAAATCGCGGTTAGCGGAGTTGCGCGATAGGTAGCGTTTATATACATTCATGAAGGATCTCGGTTGTCCATCCAAAAGGACACGTCGTGCGTGATCATGTCATGTCGGCATTCGTGGATTCGAGGGGTAAGAGCTCCTCGTCATTTTACATCTTGAAACCTCGAACCCCGAAATGTCGATAAGCGTTCTTCAAAGCCGAGCCCACGGTCCTAGCGCCAGGTCACGTTAAGCGAGCCCGGGAATGGAGGTAGCCCCCTTTTTAATGAAAAATCCATCTCGGTCGTTCATCTGAAGGACACTCGGCACAAGATCTGAGCCACAGGTGGGGCCTTTCGGGATTTTCATAGTCAAAGCATCGAAGTCATTTCAACCGTCCATCCATCGATGAAACTCGAACGCATTGGACTTAAAAGGGGCATGGATCTGGGCGGCAAGGATCTGGGCGCTCAGATCTACGGTCAGGAGCGGATTCCGGAGCCCCCCCCGCCATTCTACCTTTAAGCGGAGGGGGTCCGGAATCGAGTGCGCAACTCTTAAAAGGTCAGGATCTGGGCGCCTAAATCAGCGGCAAAGGCTTCATTCCGGACCCCCCTTGTCTTTCTGCCTTTAATCGGGGGGGGGGGGTCCGGAATCAAACACGCAACTCTTCAAAGGTCAGGATCGGAGCACCTAGATCAATGATGCTCAGGCCTTTCCGGCCCCCCTTTGCCATCATGTCTTTAATGAAAGAGGGGGGGGTCCAGAATGGTGTGTTATTATTGTGGGGTCCCTTGCCTGTCGTGTCACCTTTGGTATCGTCCTCCCCGTTGCCACCTGTTCTCCACCCACCGCCTCAGCCCGTCGTCCTCTCGTCTCCTTCCATGTGTCCCTCTCACTCCCAGTCACCTCCTCCTGTACTCCCGCACTCCATGCTCCTTCCTCCTCTGTCCTATTCAAACCGCGTGGCATTCCTCAGCTGATGTCACAGCGCCCGTTTCTTCTCCATCACCTCCATAGTGTTCACGCCTTTAACCCCCGTCACACCCTCGTCCACATCAGCCATAGGGGTCCCTCGCAGCATTCTAGAGAAGTAGCGTCCAAAGAAAGATCGTTCAGCTAATCCAGGTGGCACCATTAGGAGACCTCCACGTCCCAGAAGGCAGAGTTGACCGAGGTCGTCCCCGATCCCAAAAAGAAGTTATTGCGGCAGTTGTTGGTGGTTGAATATCAACTCCGCCATAAAAGGAAGGTCCGACCAAAAACTAATTCACGTCGACTCACCTGCAGAAGGACAATCCGAAATCTGATGACGTCTGTCATAGGTGCATGATCATCCTGAGTCTGCATGGGCAGGCTGTCAAAAGCCATGCAGATGCAATTCTTTAATGCAGCATCTCATTTTTGTTGTTGTTCTGGTTTTTGAGTATATGTAGGCGTTTTCGCCATTTTTGAAAGCATCGATGGTTGAGCAAGGCTCTCGGTGGTAAACTTTAATGAAGCATTGTTTTCATAGTTATGTCTGGACTCTTGAGACTTCTTGTCTTATGAATGTCAGTTTTTCTTTCGCGTCTTTGTTTACACTGTATTAGAACGGCTCGGAATTGGAGAATCCAGTCGAGTTGTAACTGTTATAGGATGATGTAGAGTTTGATCACTGTAATAGTTGCATTGTTTCTAATCAGTCCCTGTGATTTTCTTAGCGCTGAACGACTTGGAATTGGAAAATCCAGTCAAGTCCCCCCTCTCAGTTCCTCGAAGCTCTGAACCAGAGGATCTCGCATCCAGAGTTTTTCTTCTACAAATTACTAAAAGGCCTGTTGCCTGAGGTAGTTTGTCCACTCCTCTCACCAAATATTCAACCTGCTCATTTTCAAATCAACCCACTGACTGAAGTTGGATCAAGACCTCCATTGTTCCTTGCATGCCGGACCCCGTCCCTGAGTTTGAGTGATATCTTCCCGAGTCTCTACCCATTTGATCACCCATTAAAACTATCGTGACATAAAAAACTGATGGGCGTCGAGCTCTGCTCCTGCTGCAATCCAAGAGTGACTTCCGTCGCCAACAGGGTGAATGTATGTTGATCTCACCATTGGAGGCATAATGGAGAGGAATTAGTTAATTTTTTGGAGGAAGGAGAGGAGCTCATCCTAAATTCAATCTTTAGTACCAAGGACAAGTTGATTCACATGTGGAAAGAGACAAGAGAATTCAAAGAAGAAATCAAAGAAGGTTAGAGGACGAACATCACTCAAGTGGAAACATTAGGAAATTAATTTTTTCTTGAGGTAGCAATAGCAGTGGATGGCGTGGTACCAAGTCTTAATGGTGTCTTTGGTAAAAATATTTTATCTTTCACCAAGGGGTCTAGCTTGAAGAATATTGGACAGCACAAAAGATAGTCTAGTAGAGGAAAGTTAGGTGATGAAGGGATTGAGTAGGGGAGTTCATTCAAGCCATTGGAGGGAGTGGTGGCTTTGAGTAGCAAAGAATTTTTGGAAAATTGCCAAAGTCTTGGTAGAGGATCGAGATTTCCTTTAGTAGCATAACTAATAGGATGAGTATGAATTAAAGAGAAGAAAAAATATCAAATTCTAGGGAATAAAAACAAAAGGATAAAAATGTGTGTTATACTATACCTATCAGGGTATGGAGCAAATCATGAAAATAATGAAAAAAATGTTGCCAGGGAAATTCGTCGGAAGCAGGCATCCAAAGGATCTATGAGAAGATGGTTGGAGATTTCTTAGAGAAGTCTTCTTGGATATGTTTCCAAATATTATATCTTGTTAGGGGCTAGCTACTATTTTCATTCAAAGTAGAGGTTGATATAGAGAAATCAACTTCGTCAAGTTACTTGTCCACTTCTTTAGACCTTTGTATCTTGCTTCTGTCCTTTGGTTGGTTTCTATCCTGGTGTTAAATGATTTTGTTGTTTTTCCTAATATGCAGAGTACACGTTGCACTGCTATAATAAAAATGGCTTGTTGGGATGGCATTCAATGATAATCACTATCTTGTGTGCAGTGCTTTTATTGTTATGAACAAGGTGCATTTTGCTTCCTCTATTTTTTATAGTAACTTAAAATGCATGCGATCTTAGAGAATTATGTGTGTGTGTGTGTGTGTGTGTGTGTGTGTGTGTGTGTGTGTGTATGGGGCATTGAGGCTTATACTTGATTATAAGTGCAATGTTTGAACTTGTAATTTAGCAATATACTTGCAAAACACATTTTGTTATTGTGTTTGAGACCCGATAAATATGGGACCTTGACTATAGTAATCAAATTTCTTCTCCATGTCCACTTACGCACAAATGAAGAGGAGGCATGTTGACTTATTCATTGACCAATCACTCTTTTGGTTGAGTAGGAACGAGCCAAATCCATCTTTTGATCTTCTAAATATATGTAATAATTTCTTTGTTAATTGAATGTGACCTTATTTTTCTATTATAGTACAAAATTTTAGGAAATAGTTGACTAGAATAACTACAAAAACTCTTAGTGTAGACTCTTAACTATAACCTCAGCTTGCCCGAGATTTGAGATATTTTAACACCTAAAGTTGTTTTTAACATACTGTGTATGAAAGCTAGCAGGATGATTGTACATTCTTACCATTCAATGGTTGATTGTAAATGATTTTTTACTTACAATATATACAAATGGTATATAAGTTAAATCATCCAACATAACAAGTGGTCATTTAGCCAGTGATAATGGACTTTAACATTTGGTCTAGATGCCCACTATTGGCACAACCTTTGACCTGTTTTTAATTGGTTTTGTTCTTTTATGTCCACTTCTTGCTATCATAACTTACAACATGCAATCCTTTGTCCTATTATTATTTCCCATCACTCTCAAGAGGTTCCTTGTCTCCTCCTAGACCTCATTTTCTAGGATACAAGGCTTTGAGTTTTCCTCTCTATCTTTGTGTTATGAACCATACAATTCATTAACTATGCATCCATGAAGATGAGATAAGCCCAAACTCAGTCATGAAGCCTTACGTCCAAAGGAATCCAACAAGATAACCTTTGAGTGGATTTAAGGAGTTAAATGGAGAGTTGTGAAGTGGGTCAACTTGACCCATGCTCTTTCCATCATGACACAAAAATTCATCAACTTGCCCAAATCATAACTAGAATTTCCTTATAGCTGGTGGCTGCATTAACGCAGCGTCCTGGCTCTGCCTACATGGCTCGATCGCGGCCCTTAACACCCCATCCGGGGAAATATCATATCTTGTTAGGGGCTAGCTACTATTTGCATTCAAAGTAGAGGTTGAGATAGAGAAATCAACTTCGTGAAGTTACTTGTCCACTTCTTTAGACCTTTGTATCTTGCTTCTGTCCTTTGGTTGGTTTCTATCCTGGTGTTAAATGATTTTGCATTTTTTCCTAGTATGCAGAGTACACGTTGCACTGCTATAATAAAAATGGCTTGTTGGGA
>ML776910.1:852226-880779 GCA_009831015.1 Picea engelmannii | reverse complement strand
ATCTCTATCACGAACAAGGGCTCGAATTCAATTGAATTCACATTTAAAATATTAAATGTCAAACACTATGATGTCCAACAGTATGGTGATTTTACATGTATCCACGAAATTCCTCCAAATTTCTTCACCCGTATGCTTCATTAGTCAAGTCGATATGGACAACTCACAACATTCAAGGATGAGAGAATCTGATAATACTGAGATTTTCTTTTTATTGTAAACATTTGCCCCCTAATATATTCATTCGGCGAATATTGAGCGCCCTGATCTATGATCATTGCTCCAACACCATTTTCATTAGAATTCGATAAATCTGCGATTTTCTCTCCATTGAATAAAATTTCACACGCCCATATGCCTTTTTTCTCTCCCATGAGGAAAATTCCACCCAATTTATTCGCTCATATGCCCACTCAAGTCAAGTCAATACCGACATTTCCCTGATCATTTTTCCCATTACCATTTTTTCATTAAAATCCAGGAAATTCGTCCAATTTTCTTCAGCCTTATGTAACAGTAAATTCAAGTTAATACAATTAAAGTCAAGTGTTATAAAGACAATTGACAATATTTGGAGGACAGGACGGTAGAAACTGATAGAAATTTTCACCCGATTTATTCGCCCACTCAATTCAAGTCGATACGATTACTTTTCCAACTCCAACACCATTTTTATTAGAATTTATTAAATCTGCATTTTCTTTCCATGGAAGAAATTTTCACCCAACTTATTCCCACTCAAGTCAAGTCAATGCATACATTTCTCTTATCAATCACCATTTTTCATTAAAATCTAATAATACTGCGATTTTCTCTCTATTGAAGAGATTTTCACCAATTGATTCGCCCATATGGCTGCCCTCTCAAGTCAAGTCAATACCGACATTTTCCATATGACTGCACATTTCTTTCATTTTCTCCGCCCAACTTTAAATGACGGCTGTTTTTTATGCTCAACTGAGCGTTTGAAAGACGTTGTACATTGTCTTTACGTTGTATCGCTTATTGCGCGTCGATTTTCCAACACTCTTCAGTACGAATCTTTTTAGCATTTATATTTATATTTAAATTTCCTTTATCTTGCATAGCATGTTTTTAAAATGGAAATGTGCCATTTCCACTTTAAAATTTATACAAAAACTTGGTAAGGTTGTTCCCAACCAAAGCATCCCAACTTGCTTGTAATGTTCATTTGTTGCTAGAGCCAATAAACCTATCATCCATATAGTGATAATAAAATTGAACATACTACAAAGACATTCCCAATAAACCTACATCCATACCTTAATTCTCCCATCATACTAAACTTAATCGTACACGCCCAAGGTAGAGGTATGAGTTGAAGTGATTGATGGAGCTGGAGCCTTAACTCGCCATCCATCCTCGACTGCATGATGGGATAGATTTTGTAATATGTCATAACTATCATAATGCACTTCCAATTCATGGGAAGGGAAAGAAATATACAACCCCCCATTTACTTTATATAAACCTTTATTCAACCTATCTTTAAGGTTGACCTCATGTTCATTAGCCTCCTCATTTTTCTTTCATAAAACTTGGAAGAAGTCTACCTCCTTGAAGTGTTGAGTCAAAGTCATAATCCTCTAGGTGAGTCTAGAGAGTCTAAAGTTATGAAGAGTGATTTGGTGGAATAACGATGTTTAAAATTATTGTTGAATCCCCAACCATTCTCACTTGTCATACTGATGCAAGAGCATCGCCAACTCAGCAAGCGAGCCAGCACATCAAACGGAGATCAGCTGAGAAAACAAACCCAAAATTTTGAAAGTGCTTTGGGATTGTTGCGCAAGTCTTCAATGAATCATTAAGAGATGGCGCACTTGTATTGTAAAGGGAACCTTGAGCATTTAAGCTCTCGTCCTTAGTAGATAGGAAGGCATTTAATAGATTTAATGCACGTAGATAGATGGTTAAGTCTAGATTAGACAGTTTTAGTTTTCGAGAGGGAAAACGGATATAGACACCCTCACTTGTACATTGTAACAATAATTCAGAAGCCAGCATTCAGCAGAGAAGAGCAAGTAGAGAATTGTATGCAGAACACCCATGTATAGACAGTTGAATTAATAGAGAGAGTCTTTGATTCAAGTCCATGGTTGGTGTTATTTCTCTGTGTATATTGTGAATGTGCCCATGAATGTTTTGTTTTTGTCTATGCATTTGCTTTGAATATGCTGTGCATGTGATTCCAGGGTTTTTAACTGAAGTCTGAGAGAGAAGAGAATAAGTTTCAATTGTTTCTCTATCTGAACCAGGAGATTCCTGCAAAGAGTGCAGTCCAATTCATCCGCATAGAGTGCGTTGATGAGGGTTCATTAGTTTAACACTTATTCTCATTCACCCAGAAGTTTCAAGGGTCTGTTGAGGCCGTGTGGAGAGCGTACATGCGGAATTAAAAGTCTCAGTGGTTAATCTGAGCAAAAGAAGGCAGAGACTACTGTTGTCGGAGGTGCACAGGATCTGAAGGACTCAACACGAGGGGAGATGTTGAAGGTCAAGCACAAGAGTGTGCGCAAAGTCTCTGAAATAATCAGAGTAGAAAAGCTCAGGAGGGTTAGCACTCTGATATTGTGGAAGAGAGCCCAGAAGGTTCATCAAACAAGGGTCACGCAGAGTTGTAGTCGCAGCTAGGAGAGGAAGCCTAGGGAGGAGATACTTGACCATTCGAGGGAAATTCTCGAAGGGAGGAATCAACGGCCAGGATTCGCAAGGGAGATTTGCGAAGTTTCGTCAACCGTCAGATCTCGGAGGAGATTCACGCGGGTTAAACCTAAGCTTGCAGAGGAGGAGTCCAAGAGCCATCGGAATTTCAACTCATCGGGATATCGGAGGTTCCGTGGTTGTGGGACTTTTGAAAAATGAAATCGCGATTTGCGTTTTCCCGAAGAGATTAAGGCCGTGGATCCCGGGTTGGACACGTGTCCGCAATCCTGAGAAGTCGGGGTTCGACATTCGGGATTTTCCAGTGCCAAGGAATTGTGACCTTTGAAATCGCGATCACGCGATTCCTGATAGAACGAAGAGAGGAGGTGACGTGGCAAGGAGAGATCGCATGTGCATATCGGAGTTCGGGGTTCGAAAATTCATGGTATCAATGAACCGCGACATTGCGTATGCCGATTTCCCGATAGGGAAATCCCCGACAAGAACGAAAAAGCATTGGCATTAAGACCCATCAGTTTTCGGGGTTTTGGGTAGCACGAGAAATGTGCCCACAAGTTTCGCGATAATGCGAAACCTGATTTCCCGATAAGACGAAGGGGAGATTACAGGGAAAAAGAGTTATGTGGGTATTGAGAACTCCCAACGGGGGGTTGAAGAGTAATTTAACTCTTCGGGCCTGAGTGAAGGAAGGTCTTGGTGAGCGTGGACGTGCCTCGGGTGGTCGTCTGCGTCAGAGTGGTATCAGAGCGAGGAATTCTCTTTGTTTTTTGTAGCAGAGGAGAAGGAAGAATTCACCATGCCGCCCAGAAGAGAAAGGCAATCGCCTGATCCAGAGGATAGGGATGTTCGAAGAAGAGGTAGGCCGACAGGGAATCCAGAAATGGAAAGACAGATACGAGATCTCAGAGCAAGACTCGAAGAGATGGAAACAGCTCAGAGACGCACAGCTGGTGCAGGGAATCTTAGTGATTCCAACAATGAAGCTGAAGCTGAACCACAGGGAGAATTTGCAACTGAAGATGTAGCTAACGAGTGGTTAATTAAGGCCATCGCTCGGATGAGTTCCAAGACGAAAATGGACATTCCAGCTTATGAAGGAAGCCTGGATGCAGAAGAGCTATTGTATTGGATCAGGGCTCTTGACACCTACTTCGATTATGAATATATCGAAGAGGATAAGAAGGTAAGGCATGTTGTTACCAAGTTGAAGGGACATGCAGCATTATGGTGGGACGAGCTACAGGAAGATAGGAGTTCCAAAGGTAAACAAAAAATTAAAAGCTGGGATCGAATGATTGCTAAGATGAAGTCAAAGTTCATCCCAAGGGATTATCAGATCACACTGTTCAGGCGAATGCAGAACCTGAGACAGAAGTTGATGACGGTGAAGGAATACACCGAAGAGTTTTACAAGCTCAATATCCGAGCAGGTCATAGGGAGAGCGATGATGAAAAATTTTCCAGATATCTGAATGGTCTGAGATATGACATTCAGGATGAATTAAGCATGAAAACCATCAGGACGGTTGAGGATGCTTACCAGATGGCTCTGAAAGCTGAGGAGAAGTTGAGCCGTAAGCAAGGACAGCGAGGGCGAGGCAAAAGTCAGCCCAGAGGCAAGGCAGTTGCCCAGGAGAAATATCAGAAGCTCAATGAGGAATGGAAGAAACCTCAGGGTAAGATTGAGAGAGGTGGAACCTCACAACGAGGAAAGCAATATGCTGAACAGAGGGGACAGCATAACGAACAGTGAGGAGGTTATGCTGACGTGAATGATTTTCCTCATACCAGAGGAAGAGGAAGAGGCCGAGGTGGAGTGATCACATGTTTCACATGTGGAAAGGATGGACACAAAGCAGTTGACTGTCCAGACAGGAAAATGGACAGAGGAGAAGCTCACATTGCTGAAGCGCAGAGGCATGATGTTGAGAATGAAGACACCGGAAGTGGGAGGTCACTGACGGTGCACAAAGTTCTCTTAACACCCGAGAAGGAGGTGGACACAGCTCAGAGGGCCAGACTGTTCAGAACCACGTGCAAGACCAAGGGCTGAAAATGCAAGGTTATTGTGGACAGCGGAAGCATCGACAATCTCGTTTCAACCGAGATGGTGGAGAAGTTGGAGCTAGAGACAACTGATCACCCGAGTCCATACAAAGTATCATGGCTACAGAAGGGTCATCAGGTAAGTGTCACTAAACAATGTTTGGTTGACTTTAAAATTGGGGGATATAGTGATAAAATCTTGTGTGATGTCATTCCCATGGATGTATGTCATTTGTTACTGGGTAGACCATGGCAATATGACCGAAATGTGGTTCATGACGGGAGAATGAACACATACACTTTGGAGAAGGATGGGAGAACACACATGTTGCTTCCGAAAAAGGATGAGGAGGTGAAACCGGAAGTAAGCAACACCATACTTCTCATGAGTGGGAAGGAGCTTCTCATAGAGATGGAGAAGAAGGAAGATCCACAATTCTTTGTGGTCAGGAAACCAAGAATTGTCTTGACTAGCACAAGAGTGGACAACTTGCCAGATGAGATTCAGGAACTGCTGGGAGAGTTCGCTAACATCATCATGGACGAACTACCTCGTTCGTTGCCACCGATGAGGAGTGTGAGTCATCACAACGATCTCATACCCGGAGCTAGTTTGCCAAACAAAGCAGCATACAGATTGGCGTCGCAGGAGAATGAGGAGGTCAAGAAGCAGATCCATGATTTATTGGACAAAGGATTGGTCAGGGAGAGCTTGAGTCCGTGTGTTGTTCCAACGGTGCTTAGTCCGAAGAAAGATGGAGGTTGGAGAATGTGCACTGATTCTAGAGCGATCAACAAAATTACCATCAGGTACAGATTTCCACTGTCGAGAATGGATGATCTGATGGATTGCCTGAGCGGGGCAAATTATTTTTCAAAGATTGATCTGAAGAGCGGATATCATCAGATTCGCATGAGAGAAGGTGATGAATGGAAGACGGCATTCAAAACAAATGAAGGCTTGTACGAATGGCTGGTCATGTCGTTTGGTTTGACAAACACACCGAGCACATTCATGAGGCTAATGAATGAAGTCCTGAGAGAATTCATCGGAAAATTTGTAGTTGTATATCTAGATGATATATTGATTTTCAGCAAGACAAAGGCTGGACATTTGAAACACTTGGCCCTTGTGATGAGGAAGCTACAGCAGGAGAAGCTGTTGATCAACATGAAGAAGTCCTCATTTATGAAGACAGAGCTCATTTATTTGGGT
This sequence comes from Picea engelmannii, assembly GCA_009831015.1. Lineage (NCBI taxonomy): Eukaryota > Viridiplantae > Streptophyta > Pinopsida > Pinales > Pinaceae > Picea > Picea engelmannii. The sequence goes on along the minus strand of ML776910.1, from coordinate 874,829 downwards.
TTTGTTATTTCAGCAAATGAGTTGAAGATGGATCCGAGTAAGGTGGAAGTGATCAAGTATTGGCCATCACCGAGAAATGTTTTCGAGGTGAGGAGTTTCCATGGATTGGCAAGTTTCTACAGAAAATTCATTAGGAACTTCAGTGGAATTAGCGCCGCAATGATGGACACAGTCAAGAAAAGATACAAGTCTTTTCATTGGATAGCAGAGGTTAAGAAAAGCTTCAATCTGTTGAAGCGGAAGATAACTGAACGACCAGTGTTGGTGTTGTCGGATTTCAAGAAGACATTTCAAGTGAAATGTGATGCAAGTGGATATGCTATAGGAGCGGTCTTAAGTCAGGAAGACAGGCCAATTGCATATTTTAGCAAGAAACTGGATGACGCAAAGCTGAAATACTCCACATATGACAAAGAGTTTTATGCCATCATACAGGCATTAAAGAATTGGAGGCATTACTTGATCCCAAAGGAATTTGTATTGTACAGCGATAATCATGCATTGCAGTTTGTGAGTCAACAGGAGAAGTTGAGCCAGAAGCATGCAAAATGGGTAGAGTACATGCAGAATTTCACGTTTGTGATCAAACACATTTCGGGAACTGCTAACAAAGTGGCTGATGCTTTGAGCAGAAAATGTTTGTTGCTGCAGGAGTTCAGAGTCAAAACATTGGGGTTTGAGAATCTGAAGGATATGTATGTCGGAGATGCAGACTTCGGGGAAGCATATGAAGCAGCTGAGAATCTCGTTCTCAAGTATCAGAGCCCATGGATAGATTATATGATCCAGGAGGGATTGTTGTTCAGAGGAAATCAATTATGCATTCCAAATTGCTCCATGAGGGAGAATCTGCTAAAAGAAAAGCATAGTGGAGGCTTGGCAAGTCATTTTGGCCATGAAAAAACATTTGCAAAGCTGAGCGAATCATATTTTTGGCCAGGCATGCGAGCAGATGTCAAAAGGTTTGTTGACAGGTGTCGAATTTGTCAGTATTCGAAGGGGAGAAAGCAGAATGCGGGATTCTATCAGCCGTTGCCCATACTAGAGAGACCATGGGAGGCAATAAGCATGGATTTTGTACTGGCTTTGCCGAGGACGCAGAGAGGGGTCGATTCCATCTTTGTGGTGGTAGAAAGGTTTTTGAAAATGACACATTTTATTCCATGCTAGAAGACCAGCGATGCGACCCACATCGCAAACTTGTTTGTCAAAGAGGTTGTTAGACTTCATGGATTGACGAGAAGCATAGTCTCGAACAGGGATACGAAATTCATAGGTCATTTTTGGAGGATGTTATGGAAGAAGCTAAGAACTAACTTGGCATTTAGTTCAGCATATCATCCGCAGACGGATGGGCAGACAGAGGTGGTCAACAGGAGCTTGGGAGACTTGTTGAGAAGCTTGGTGATAGAGCACCACAGCAGCTGGGACAACATATTGCCACAGGCAGAATTCGCATACAATGATTCAGTGAATCAGAGTATAGGAAAAAGTCCATTTCAGATTGTGTATGGGACACAACCGAGGGGAGTTTCTGAACTCAGGCAGTCAGAACAAGATGCAACTAGCAGTGCTAGTGCAGAAGAATTCGCTGAAGCGATGAAGGAACTTCACGACAAAGTGAAGCAGCGACTGATAGACTCAAATCAGGAGCACAAGCACAGAGCAGATCAGCATCGGAGACAACTTCGGTTCGAAGTTGGGGATCTGATTCTAGCACACCTGAGGAAAGAAAGGTTCCCAAGGGGAACATATAACAAGCTGAAGATGAAGAAAATTGTGCCTTGCAGGGTCCTGAAGAAATTCGGAGAGAATGCTTATGAAATCGAATTGCCAGATGGCATCGAGATATCTCTGATTTTTAATGTTTCGGATTTATACCCATACAGGGTTGGAGAAGCAGAGGCTGGAATTGAAGAACCAGTGATCCACTGGCAGAAGCAATTACCAGTTGCAGAGAAGCCGCAAATGGAGTGCATATTGGGCAAGCGAGTGGGAAAGAAGACCAGGCAGAAGCAGTATTTCGAGTATCTAGTCAAGTGGAAGAATCACCCAGTGGAAGACGCTAGCTGGGAAAATGAAGCAGTGATACAGAAGCATGGATAGACCGTGCAGGAGCTCATGGACAGGAGCCCATGAAAATTTTCAAGCCAAGGAGTATGATGCAGGAGCATCGCCAACTCAGCAAGCGAGCAACACATCAAACGAAGATCAGTTGGGAAAACAAACCCAAAATTTTGAAAGTGCTTTGGGATTGTTGCGCAAGTCTTCAATGAATCATTAAGAGATGGCACACTTGTATTGTAAAGGGGACCTTGAGCCTTTAATCTCTCGTCCTTAGTAGATAGGAAGGCATTTAATAGATTTAATGCAGGTAGATAGATGGTTAAGTCTAGATTAGATAGTTTTAGTTATCGAGAGGGAAAACAGATATAGACACCCTAACTTGTACATTGTAACAATAATTCAGAAGCCAGCATTCAGTAGAGAAGAGCAAGCAGAGAATTGTATGCAAAACACCCATGTACAGACAGTTGAATTAATAGAGAGAGTCTTTGATTCAAGTCCATAGTTGGTGTTATTTCTCTGTGTATATTGTGAATGTGCCCATGAATGTTTTGTTTCAGTCTATGCATTTGCTTTGAATATGCTGTGCATGTGATTCTAGGGTTTTTAACTGAAGTCTGAGAGAGAAGAGAATAAGTTTCAATTGTTTCTCTATCTGAACCAGGAGATTCCTGCAAAGAGTGCAGTCCAATTCATCCTCATAGAGTGCGTTGATGAGGGTTCAGTAGTTTAACACTTATTCTCATTCACCTAGAAGTTTCAAGGGTCTGTTGAGGCCGTGTGGAGAGTGCACAGGCAGAATTAAAAGTCTCAGTGGTTAATCTAAGCAAAAGAAGGCAGAGACTACTGTTGCCGGAGGTGCACAGGGTCTGAAGGACTCAACACGATGGGAGTTGTTGAAGGTCAAGCACAAGAGTGTGCGCAAAGTCTCTGAAATAATCAGAGTAGAAAAGCTCAGGAGGGTTATCACTCTGATATTGTGGAAGAGAGCCCAGAAGGTTCATCAAACAAGGGTCACGCAGAGTTGTAGTCACGGCTAAGAGAGGAAGCCTAGGGAGGAGATACTTGACCATTCAAGGGAAATTCTCGAAGGGAGGAATCGACGACCAGGATTCGCAGGAGAGATTTGCGAAGTTTCGTCAACCGTCAGATCTTGGAGGAGATGCACGTGGGTTAAGCCTAAGCTTGCAGAGGAGGAGTCCAAGAGCCATCGGAATTTCAGCTCATTGGGATATCGGAGGTTCCGTGGTCGTGGGACTTTTGAAAAATGAAATCGCGATTTTCGATTTCCCAAAGAGATCAGGGCCGTGGATCCCGGGTTGGACACGTGTCCGCAATACTGAGAAGTCGGGGTTTGACATTCGGGATTTTCCAGTGCCAAGGAATTGCGACCTTTGAAATCATGATCACGTGATTTCTGATAGAACGGAGAGAGGAGGCGACGTGGCAAGGAGATATCGCATGTGCATATCGGAGTTCGGGGTTCAGAAATTCATGGTATCAGTGAACCGCGACATCGCGTATTTCGATTTCCCGATAGGGAAATCCCCGACAAGAACGGAAAAGCATTGGCATTAAGACCCATTGGTTTTCGGGGTTTTGGGTAACATGAGAAACATGCCCACAAGTTTCGCGATAACGCGAAACCCGATTTACCGATAAGAGGAAGGGGAGATCGCAGGGAAAAAGAGTTTTGTGGGTATTGAGAACTCCCGACAGAGGGTTGAAGAGTAATTTAACTCTTCGAGCCTGAGTGAAGGAAGGTCCTAGTGAGCGTGGATGTGCCTCGGGTGGTCGTCTGCATCACATACTCTTTTCTCCTTTAGAGAAACTAGGCCTTGATAAACTTATATTGTTTCCACACCAATGTAGGTTGTATTTCTTAATCCCCAAGCATACTCCTTTTCCTTTTTTCCTTTTGTATCATAGATGAACCCCCCTCTTATCGACACATGTTACCCTTAAAATTATGCTCATAGATATAATGGTTATTATTCGATCTTAAGGATGACAAGAGGGTGGGATTTGATCTACTTATGTGCACATGGAGGTGAAATGAAAGTCTTGCATGTTCAACCGCTATTTTCGAGTGCTTCTATGGAAACCTCAAAGGTTAAATTCCCTCTTGGAATTGTAAATTTTTATTATTAATAATAAATTAAAATAATAATTTTTTACATATATATTATAATTAAATCAGGTATAATAAAATTTTAAAGCAACATTACTTTTAATACATATTAAGTATAATTTAATTAGAACACCTTAAAATTTCAGCCCATTTGTATCCATAATCATTATGTATTGAATGGCTTTATTCACCACACTCTCATCTTTTAGTGTAATTGGGTAGATACTTGGGCCTTTGAATTCTCAACTATATAAAAATAATTACACCCCATAAAAGGGTCATTTGCTGGGGGCATCAACCCAACATGTGTCTCTCTTGCTTACTATAAACACAACAACCACTACTCTAAATGCAGTCCATACTCCCATTCTCAATGCTTTCAATGATGTATTTTCATCCACATTTCTCAACCATCATATTTTAATATTACTAGTCTTTCTCTTATTACTATTAAGTTATCTCAAAAGTCTCTCATTTTCATTATATAAATTTGAAGGACAACCCCATAAGCATTTATTCCCTTGAAATGAAGTTACAATATTAATAGTGGAAAACTACATTCCTCTTGAGATTGGCCAACATAGGCAATAAGATGAAACATTCAAAAAATCCAACTCATGCAATTAATGAAGTTGCCAACTTGATGAGAAATCTCCAAAGTTCTCATTTTTTAGATATCATATTTAGTGGTTTTTTTTACCTTGTTTCGAAAAGTGGCACTGCTAGTAACACCCTTTTTAGGGGGGGGTGTTAAAATTACAGCTTGTTTAAAACCATGGCCTTGATAACCATGGTTGTGTATTCTCAACTTAGGGATCTTGTGTACAAGCTGGGGGACGAGGTTGGTGGATTCAAAACAAGGATGAAGAAGACTGAGAACGAGCCCGTGGGACTTTGGAAGCCCTTGGAGTCGAGCATCCAGTCTATGTTGAAGGCTTGCAGAATGAAGAATGTGTGTTGTTTCACGTTTTTCTTTTATATGTGATTCCACAAGAGAATAAGAGTATTATTCTCATAACAAATTTCAGTCCCTCGAATTGTTCGACCGAGCGAAACCTCCAACTGCTCTTTGAGAGTTGTATCCCTATGTGCAGATTTGACTTTAATATGTATACATATTTGATGGGAAGTAATGTCGGTTTTGATGGATATCATTATCTATCTATGAAATCCAATGGATATGGGTGAACATTTTGATAGATATCACTTTTGACTAGCCATGAAGGATTGCTCACTAGTGAAGATCCACCATTTGAGATTCTAACTTCTTTCAATATTGAATGGGAGGGTCTTGTGCAGACTAATAGGAGGGAATGTGGACTTCATCTTGACATGCCTCAGACGGTCAAATGAAGGAACCAAGACACTGGTTTCATGAAGAAACCTCAATATGTCTTGTGAGACATTGGTTCCATGAGGGAACCTCGATATGTCTTAGACATGTGTTCCATGAGGGAACCATGAGATATCTAGTATGGAAAAATTTCATGAGTGAAGCCTGAGGTTGGACACTTCATGATATTTGGGTGTCCAATATACACCCATGTACCTAAGGAGAAAAGGACTAAGTTAGACCCTTCAGGAAGAAAGGGTACATTTGTGGGGTATAATGAGTCTTCGAAGGCATACCAGATCTACATCCCTAGTCAAACAAAGATTGAGATGAGTAGATATGTTACCATTGAGGAGGAGGCATCCCTCAGGACATCTAGAGGATCTCACATGGAGATTGATATTCAGATACAGGAAGAGATAGTTCCTTCTCCCCCTCACACTCCAGCAGTTCAGAGGGAGACAATTGAGCCTACTGATCCAATTGATCACGTTGATCCTATAACTCCAGCTGATGTTCCCATAGATATTGGAGTTGGTTGGAAGAGATCTACATGGGCTCACTAGACTTTGTAGGAGGCAAAAGGACATACAACTCCTCATGGTACCTTCTGAGAGAGAAAGAGACCTCAGATATATTCATTCTATGCCACATAACTATGAGCCACATCATTGATTTTGAGCCTTCCAATTATGAGGAGGCATTTAGTCATCCAGTATGGAGAGATGCCATGATGGAGGAGTATTATTCCATCATGAAGAATGATGTGTGGGATATTGTTCTGAGACTTAAGGGGAAGTCTATAGTGACTTCCATAGTGACTTCTATAAAGAATTCTATAAGATCAAACACATAGCTGACGGGAGCATCGAGAAGCACAAAACAAGATTTGTTGCTAGAGGATTCTCTCAGGTGGAGGGAAAGGTTATGAGGAGACATTTTCTCTTGTTTCTTGATACACTTCTATCTAGACGATTATTTCCCTTGAAACATCCATGGGTTGGAGACTACATCATATGGTTGTGAAGACAACCTTTCTCAATGGATAGATTGAGGAAGAAGTATCCATCAAGAAATCAAATGGTTTCGTGATACATGAGAAGGAGTCTCATGTGTGCAGGTTGAAGAAGGCCATGTATCGACTCAAGTAGGCACCTCGAGCTTGGTATGCAAGGATTGATGGACACATGATGATTTTGGGCTTCAACAAAAGTGTTTTTGATCCCAACCTATACTACAAGACTACTAATTGTGAGTCCCTGATTTTGGTCCTCTGCATTGATGATTTATTCCTCACCAGTATAAAGATCCTTATTGTTGAATGCAAGTATGTGTTTTTCTCTAAGTTTGAGATGAAGGACCTTGGTATAATGCACTACTTCTTGGGACTAAAGGTGTGGCAGAGAACTGATGAGATATTCATGTGTCAGGGGAAGTACACAGTTGAGATATTGAAGAAGTTTGGGATGCTGAACTGTAAGCCCATGGCTACAACAATGGTGACAAATATGAATCAACTAAGTGTGTCTTCTTCTGATTCCAGCGAGATTGATCCGACCCTGTACAAAAATCTAATTGTATCATTGATGTATCTGATTAACACCAGACCAGATATTTGCTATGCAGTGAGTGCACTTAGCCAGTTTATGAGTCAGCCAAGATATACACATTGGATTGTTGCGAAGCATGTGTTGAGATACCTGTGAGGCATAATTGGACATGTTTTGAGATATACTTCCAATATTGACATGAGATTTTAGGGATATACTAACTATGATTGGGCAGGGAGCATAGTGGACAGGAAGAGCACCTCCGAGTGTTGCTTGACTTTGGGCTCTGCCATGGTTTCCTAGTGTAGAAGAAAACAAAATTCTATGGTTTTGAGCACCACAGAAGCAAAGTACATTGCATTGAATGTGGAAATCCATGAAGCAGTGTGGACAAGCAATATCCTTTCTGATTTATTTGGACATGTGTTGGATTCCACCGTTATTCATTGTGATAACCAAAGTTGTGTGAAGCTCTTAGAGAATCTAGTGTTTCATTACAAATTGAAACACATTGAGATCAAGTACCATTACATCCAAGACATGGTGTAGAGGAAGGAATTACTAGTGAAATACCTTCTTATAGATGAGTAGGTTGTTGATGTTCTTACCAAACCCCTTACCAGAACGAAGTTTGAGCACTTTTGTGACAAACTTGGCATGGTAGAAAATGCCTCCCTCGCTAAGAGGGAGTGTTGATGTTTGCAGCTTCCTAAGACATTCTCCATATCATACTCCTTTATGAATGAGTTGATTTGATCTGTGAGGACACTTATCCAAGAGGGATAAGTGGGTTTAGGCTTATATCCCAACATCCCTTGTGGAGAGCACATAAGGACACGTCCCTTATGGAGAACACATGAGGACATGTCAAGGGAGTTTAACTTGACATCACACACTATGGGGAGTTGACCCTAGTATTTATAGAGGGATTATCCTCTAGAAGTTCACATGGGAGTACCATTTGTGACAAAAAAAATTCTACTATGGTGGTTGTGTACCACTAGCGGAGGTTGTGTGTCTCTAGACAATAGTTGTGTACTATTATAGTAGTTGTGTACCACTGGCAGTGACTATCTATCACTAGACAATAGTTGTGTTCTACTAGCAATGGTTGTGTACCACTATACAATAGTTGTGTACTACTATGGATCAACACAATCATGTTCTATTGGATGGAATTGTAGTAGTTGTATGATACTAGTTGATTGTCATGGAGACTACCAGATCACTTGGAACAATTGTGTGTTGCTTGATTGCAGAGACTGTGATGGATGATTCGAGCTACCAATGGCATGGTAGTAGTTGTTGTTAATGTTTAAGCCATTATTATAGATGTTTGCATTTCATTAAATAACAATATCATAATCCAAGATCACTAAGAAATACACAATCACAAGAGACACAACATTTATCTTGGGAAACCCTCTAGGGGAAGAAAACCCAACAAAACTTCCTTAATATAGATAGCCAATACAATGCCAAGAGATATCTTAAGCTAATACAGAAAGTCCTCTCCCAGATATGCACCACTCTCTCTTTCCTTCTTCTCCGGTAGTAGATCTAAACAAGTCTCTCAAAATGAGCAAGTTAGTTGTGTCTAAGTGAGGCACTAGCCTCCTTTATTTATATAAGTCTGGCACGTGTGAAGTGTCTCTTCACTGGCAGGGCCTACTTCTCAAACTGGGTGGGTAAACCCACCTTTATTATATTTCTGGGCTTCTTTAATATCTGTTGGGGCCAACTTCTTATTCTGCCTATTAAAATTGTATTTTGACCAATCCGCAAAAGGGGATTTGGTCCTATTACAATAACTGACATGATCAATCCATAATGGGGATTGATCCTATGAATAATATATCAATAATAATAAGAATACTCTTTGCAGTTACATTATTTCAACACTCCCCCTTAACAAGAAGGGTATTCTTCAGTAACATCATGCGAGAGAGAGAGCACAACATCATCAACACCATCAAGTGGGTGAGAGGACAACATCATCAATATCATCTTGGAACATTGACTGGCATATCTATAAATCATCGGAATTTTTCTTCATCGACAACATCATCATTCTCAAAGGAATTCCATCATCATCTGCATCTATATGTATTAGTCTAAAAACTGATACATCATCATCATCACAGCACAAGGATGGCTCATCATAATACAAGACTGGATTTACGTCACAGTTATCAAGATGGAAGCTCAATATTTGTCTCATCTCATTGTCTTTCTCTACGTCACAACACTCAAGCTGGAAGCAAGATACTCGTCCTTCTTTATGTCACAACCATCTGGTCGGAAGCAGGATACTAGACTGGCTTTACGTCACAGCTATCCAGCCGAAATCTCAGTGCTAGTCTCATCATATCATCTTGCTTTACGTCTGAAAACTAGGTCAGAAGCAAGGAACATCTCATCTTTCTTTACGTCTGACAACTAGGTCAAAAGAAAGGAACACATCTCATCTTACTTTATGTCTAAAAACTAGGTCAGAAGCAAGGAACACATCTCATCTTTCTTTACGTTTGAAAACTAGGTCAGAAGCAAGGAACACATCTCATATTGCTTTACGTCTGACAACTAGGTCAGAAGCAAGGAACACATCTCATCTTGCTTTATGCTTGACAATTAGGTCAGAAGCAAGGAACATCTCATCTTTCTTTATGTCTAACAACTGGGTCAGAAGCAAGGAACACATCTCATCTTGCTTTACGTCTGACAACTGGGTCAGAAGCAAGGAACACATCTCTTCCTGCTTTATGTCTGACAATTGGGTCAGAAGCAAGGAACACATCTCTTCTTGCTTTACGTCTGACAACTGGGTCAGAAGCAAGGTACACATCCTGCTTTATGTCACAACCACAAGGTCGGAAGCAGGGAATATCTCATCACAACAACTACTCCCCCTTTCGAGGAAGATCCTTTCAGACTATGCCAAGCTTATCTCGGAAGTACTCAAACTTGACATGAGATAGGGGCTTGGTCAGCATGTCAGCAACCTGTTCATCCGTGCTAATGTACTAGAGCTTTAAGGCTCCTTTCTGTACCATGTCACAGATGTAATGATAATGGATCTCCATGTGCTTCGACCTATCGTGGAATACAAGATTGTTTGTCATTTTTATGCAGCTCTGGTTGTCACATAGAATCAAGGTTGCTCTCATCTCTAAGTCAAATAGGTCGTTCAACAACTTTCGAAGCCATATATCTTCACAACTAGCAGAACATGCAACAATGTATTCTACTTCCGCTGTGCTGAGAGAAATACTAGATTGCTTCCTACTTTGCCATGAGATCATAGCTGATCCCAAAATGAAACAACATCCTGAAGTGCTTTTCCTATTAGAAACACTTCCTGCCCAATTTGCATCAATATATCTACTCAATGTGAAATCATGATCTCCATCATAGCTGAGACCATAATCTATTGTACCTTTAAGGTACCTCATCACATGTTTTGCAGCCACTAGGTGAACACGTCAAGGTTCTACCAGGAACTGACTCAAGGTGTTCACGACAAAACAAATGTCTAGTCTAGTGTTCGTCATGTACATCAGCGATCCAATAATCTATCTATACAATGTGGCCTCAATCAATTCTAATGAAGTATAGACCAACAGCTTCAGCTTCACTTCCATGGGTGTATTCATGGGCTTGCATTCCAACATGTTGAATCTCTTCAAGATTTCGATCGTGTACTTCCCTTGGTTAAGGAAGATCTTCTCAGGACTCTGCCATACCTCAAGACTAATAAATAATGCATTAGGCCAAGGTCTTTCATTTCAAATTCCGAGGCAAGTCTCTTTTTACATTCAATGATGAGCTTTTCTTCTCTAGTTAAGAATAAGTCATCCACATATAGCAGTAAGATTACTGGCTCATTGTTCATGATTTTGAAGTAGATATTTGAGTCTGCTTTACTCTTGGTAAAGACTAAGCTTGTCAAGAAACTATCTATATGGCCATACCAAGCTCTAGGAGCTTGCCTCAATCCCTATAAGGCTTTCTTCAATCTGTAGACATGAGACTTCATGTCTTCAACCTCAAATCCTTGAGGTTTCTCTATATACACTTCCTCTTCGATAACACCATTTAGGAAAGTTGTCTTCATGTCCATCTGGTGCAGCTTCCACTTCATCTTAGCTGCAAGAGCTATGATGGTTCTGATCGAAGTGTATCTGGCCACAACAGTGAATGTATCTTCATAGTCAATGCCTTCCTTCTGGGAAAATCCACGAGCGAAAAATCTTTCTTCATACTTCTCAATACTTCCATTAGCAGCATGTTTTATTTTGAAGAGCCATCTGGAGGATACCACATCTTTATTCTTCGGTCTGGGAACTATTTCCCATACTTCGTTTTCATTATGGATTGGTATTCCTCTGTCATGGCATCTACCCATTCTTTCCTCTGAATGGCTTCTTCAAAGTAGGTAGGCTCCTCTTCTAGGAGATCACACATCAAAGCCGTATAACTAGAGAATGGCTTTGGTATTTTCACCTGTCTCGTAGTTCCTTGGGGAACACCGTACTTCTCTCCATCTTGAATAATATCTCTAGCCCAAGATGGTTTTATTTTATGGAGGATCGTCATCTGAGGAGGTTCTTTCATTTCTACTATATCATGGTCTTCTAGAAGTTCCTCATCAGGGGAAGTTATGACTTCCCTCACTGGTTCTGCAGCTCTGGGAACCTCCCTCATTGCATTACTAGGGATTACGGGTTCCTCTTCATATACCTCTTCAAGATGGCATAGTTTAGATTTATTAATCATTGAATCTTCATCAAATGTCACATCCCTGCTGATCTCAATGTGATGTTGACCTAGTATATAGATTCTGAAGGCCTTGGAGACCTCACAGTATCCCACGAATATTCCCTTCTTTCCTGAAGGGTCCAACTTGTTTCTCTTTTCTTTAGGTATATGAATAAACACTGGACAACCAAATATTTTGAGATGGCTTACCTCTGGCTTCTTTCCGGTGAACATCTCTTTCGGTGTCCTGAGCCCAAGTGCACTATGGGATAATCAGTTCTGCACATAAAAAATTTCCATTGCTGCTTCTGCCCATAAGCACATAGGAAGATCTTGATCATGGATCATAGTCTTCACAGCTTCCAGTATGGTTCTATTCTTTCGTTCGGCTACACCGTTTTGTTGGGGATTATAGGGAGTAGTGAGTTCCCTCTTGATCCCAACATATTTGCATAAGTTTACAAACTCTTTTGAGGTATATTCTCCTCCATTATCTGACCTAAGTATCTTAATATTTCTTTCAGAAAGGTTCTCTATCAAGGCTTTGAATTCCTTCAACTTACTGAACACTTCATCTTTAGTCTTTAAGAAATATATCCAGGTTTTACGAGAGTAATCATCAATGAATGATACATAATATACATACTCGTTAATGGAGGATGATGGCATTGGGCCACATACATCTGAATGGATGAGTTCTAGGACTCCTTCTGTCTTGTTGTTCCTCTTCGAAAATGGGTTCTTGATGTTCTTCCCTTGTGCACATCCATTGCATACGCCTTTATGGTCACCTTTGAGTTCTGGTAAACCTGTGACCACTTTGCATATGTATGGTAGTGCCTTGTAGTTGATGTGGGCTAACCTTCTGTGCCAAAGCTCACATGAGTTTTCAATGGCATGGGTCATGGAAGCCTCTGAGTGACCCTTTAGTTTATACAAGCCATTTTCTTCATTTCCAATGATGATTGCTTCATTTAAGGTTTCTCCTTTAGCCCACATGAGAACTTCTCCATCTATAAAGGCAACTCTGAAGCCTTTCTTTTCAAAAGATTAAATAGAGAGTAGGTTCTTCTTCAAGCCTGGTACATATAGTACATCCTTCATTTTTAGTGAATTCCATGAATTTAGATTATGATTTGATTCTCCCACTCCCTCGATGGGATATTAGTAATCATCTCCAAGTGTCACTTTCTGAGAAAACTTCTTCTTTGAGATAAAAGAGAGAATGTTTCTTTGTCCCGTCATGTGCTTGGATGCACCACTATCAATGAGCCAAGTGTCCTCTCCAGGTGTTATAGATCCTGAGAGGGTCGAGATCAAGACATGGTCTTTGATATCCTCTCTTATCATCTTTGCGGTGGCTCTTCATCTTCGACTACATGGGCATGGAGCCTCTTATGTTTTCTCTTGTATTCTTCTCGTCTGGCTGGACAAAACTTTTCAATGTGTCCATCTTGTCACAATGATAGCATTGTACAGATGAGTAGTCTCTTTCCTTTCGTTGTCCTCTCTTCTGAAATCTCCTTGGATGAGATTCTTTATGAATGAATTTATTTGATTGTTGAGGCTCTTTATGAGTCTCCTTTTGGAAGTAGGGTTTCTTCCTTCCTCCTTTGGTGTGAGTAGCTAGGGCTTGATCATCATCCCTTGCTAGTAACGCTTCATGATTCACTACTCTTGTTTCTTCTTGGATGCATTCTTCCCATAGACTGTCAAACTTCAGTTTCTCCTTTCTGGCACATATCGTCTGGATGAAAGCATCCCAAGGTATTGTGAGACCATTTAGCATCATCATTATGAATTTGTCTTCGTCTATGGTATCTCCAATAGCTTCTAGTTTTTTTTGAATTCTAAGATTCTGGAGAAATATTCCTGAATCATTTCTCCTTTCTGCATCCTTGTATTCTTCAGTTGAGTTCTAAGATTCATTTTTCGGTTTATGTTCTTTCCTTCATATAGTCTAGTCAAGGCATCAAACATTTCTTTTGGGGTCTTCTTAGATGACACATAAGGAATCAAATGGTCTTTTATTGAATCTGCAAAGATTCTTTTGGCCCTTATTGTGCCCTTTTTATGCTTTTCCTTTTTTGCAGCATCGTCGGGTTCCGGTAATTTTTCTTTGATGAATCTTGCTAGATAATTCTCTTCAAGAATGAGGCCAATCCTATACTTCCAAGCACAAAATTTTTCCACTCCTTCTAACTTGTCAACAAGCTTAACGCTTGCAGACATCTTTACCCGGAGCTAGGAAAATGACCAAAAAATGAAAGTGCTCAAAATAAAAAACTGAACTTACCAGGAGGTGCGCTTGGCTGAGGCGAGTACCCTGGTGTGTTTGGATCTGAGAAAATCCAAATTTTTCTCCTCCAAATTTGATCTGTGGATTTCTGGACTGGTGCTTCTGGTACCTCTGGTACTCTAGTACTTCTGGTACTTCTGGTACACTACTTTTATGGTACTTCTGGTACTTTGTGAAACTAGGGTTTCACTTTTCGGGAGATCTAGCCACTGAAATGGTGCACTGAGAGTGCCAAACTGATCCTTAGGGGGGGGCACACTTTTCTAGATGGTTTTGGGGCTGAAAAGCTTCACCATCAAAAATCTCTAATTTTCATGTACGGTAACAGTGATGTTTTTCACTTGTGAAAGATGATTCCTTTAGCTTGGATCTGATACCATGTTAATGTTTAAGCCATTATTATAGATGTTTGCATTTCATTAGATAAAAACAACATAATCCAAGATCGTTGAGAAATACACAATCACAAGAGACACAACGTTTATCCTGGGAAACCCTCTAGGGGAAGAAAACCCAACAAAACTTCCTTAATATAGATAGCCAATACAATGCCAAGAGATCTCTTAAGATAATACAAAAAGTCATCTCCCAGATATGTGCCACTCTCTCTCTCCTTCTTCTCCGGTAGCAGATCTAAACTTGTCTCTCAAAATGAGTAAGCTAGTTGTGTCTAAGTGAGGTGCTAGCCTCCTTTATTTATATAAGTCTGGCACATGTGAAGTGTCTCTTCACTGACAGGGCCGACTTCTCAAACTGGGTGGGTAAACCCACCTTTATTATATTTCTAGTCTTCTTTAATATCTGCTAGGGCCGACTTCTTATTCTGCCTATTACAATTGTCTTTTGACCAATCCGAAGAAGGGGATTTGGCCCTATTACAATAACCGACATGATCAATCCACAATATGGATTGATCCTATGAATAATATATCGATAATAATAAGAATACTCTTTGCAATTAAATTATTTCAACATTTGTGTGCTACTAGTTGATTACAGAGTAGTTAGTGGACTACTAGATGAAGTCATCATGGAAAGATACATCCCTAGCTAAGAGGGAGTGTTTATGTTTCCACATTGGGCAGATATTCTCCCAGGATTGGTCATGGTGGTTTGACCAGTGGTGAATGGCCAAAGCGTAGTCTTCAAAGAATGAAAGACTTTGTGTGCTAGTGTTCCTCCAGTGTGTGGAAACATAGGGAAGAATTTCACCCATGGGGGTGTACTTGTAGTGGATGTCTCGAGTAAGCATTTGGAGAACCTTCTCCTAGATTGGGTTGCAAACCAAGGGATATATGATACATTTATCACAAAGGTGTACTTATGGTAAATGGCCCCAGGTGTAGTCCTTCCTTGATCATGGCAAGGAATAATATGGACTTGAGTTTCTTGAGGTTCTTTCCATGTGTTAGTTAGCATCAGGATGAAACTCACTCACGAGGGTGTACCTATGGTGAACGACCCTGGTGTAGTATTTTTCCTATTCATGGTGATTTGACAAGGAATGATAAAGACTCAAGATTCTATATGATGTCACATGCAGACCCAGAGTGAGACTGATCTCATAAAGAGTCAATTGGCTCAGAGGGAGAGTCGCAGAAGGAGTTTCCCCTCGATTTAGGTGAGAGAGAGACATCCCCCAATACTGATAGACAAGTGTCATGAGTCTAGGGTGAAGTTTGTATACTTTAGAGACAAGCTTTGGCATGGTGAAGAATGTCTCCCTCATTGAGAGGGAGTGTTTATGTTTGGACCATATGTTCTCTATATATGGAACACTCATTGTTGTAATGATACATCGATCATATATCATCTCATATTATCTCATATAGACAAATCAACAAAAATTACATCTTGTTTGAAATAGGGCTTGACAATTAGTACCATTATGCACAAATTCCTTAAGAGTAGGAACAATTGCAACAAAAAAGACAAAATCTGAAAAACAACATTGAAAAGGTGGAAAATTAAATTAAAAAATAGAAGAAAAACCAAAAAATAAGAAAAAACACGTTTTAAAAGGAAAACGTTAAGATTTTATTTTTTTATTTACATTTTAAAAGAAAAAAGAAAGAACCAACATTGCACAACCCTTAACCTAGTAAAATAATTTTAAAAAAATGAATAATTAAAAAAAAACAACAAAAATAAAAATCAAAATAAACAAATAAATAAATAATTTAAAAGTAAATAAATAAATAACAAAACTAAAACTAAACACAAAATCCAAAATTATAAAATTATAAAAAAAAAACATAGCAATTGGGGCTAAGGGCGATCCCGCGAATTAATGCTTTATTTTCTATAGAATTAAGTTATGAATATTTTTTTAAAACTTTCAGTGACATAATTCCAGTTTCAAAGAGTTATAAGGTTTTGCAAGAACCAACCAATGACCCAAAAGCCATTGTATTCCTAGAAGGTTCATTCCAAGCTTTGTTGAAACTGTCAAACCACTTAAATGGGGTTCCAAAGAAAATAAATCCTTCTTAAGAATCAGGGAGGAAATAACAAAGGCTCTAGCTTTACTGAGTCCTTATTTTATTCAAGACTTCATCCTATACACATTCACATATGATACTACATTTGTAGTTGTTCTTACTCAGAAGAAAAATGAGAGGAATGAGTTCCCAGTGGCCTTTATGATCTCTGGACTACAAGGATCATAACTTCACTACCTTGGAGTAGACAAGAAGCGTATGCTATATTCAAGGCAGTAAAACATTTTAGATGGCCAAAGTGGTAGTACCTTACCCTGAAGTCAGGAACTTACTTTTATAGAAGGACCTCAGGGAAAAGAGAGCTAATTGGATGACAACCCTTCAAGAGTATGACTTAGAGATCAAACCTACAAATATTTTCAAGGGGCAAGGACTTTGTAAGCTTGCAACAAATTCAGAAGGAGGTGAGAATGATGAAGAGAGACTTTACAAATAAGTAAATTTGATTGAAGAAGAAGTATATTACGTCCATGTCACCTTAGACTCCTGGAACTATGAGATGAAGTATTATTTGACTCATGGCTATGCTCCACAATATTTAGAACCAAGAAAGAGAAAATATGTTAGGCTCAAATATGCTCAATATCAACTTGTCAATGGAATCCTCTTAAGAAAAAACTATGATGATATGTTGGTAAGATGTCTGGAAAATTCTGATGCAGACAAAGTGTTATCAAAACTACATGATGGTCCTACTGGAGGACACTTTGGAGGAGACACTACAGAACATAAGATCCTTAGAGCATGATACTATTGGCCCACAATGTTCAAGGATGCACATGCATATGCTATAAGTTGTGAGATGTGTCAAAAAATCGCTGGTAGAGAAAATAAACCTGCATTTCTACTACAACCTGTATCAATGGATTACCCATTTCAACAGTGGGATCTGGATATAATTGGGGAAATTGATCCCAACTCATCTTAGCTTCACAAATACATTCTAACAAAAATATAATATTTCACATGTTGGATTGAAGCCATACCGCTTAAGGTGGTGATGGAAAATCAGGTGATCTCTCTCCTTAATTCACTCATAGTAACCATGTTTGGTGTTCCTAAATTGTTGGTACTTGATAATACAAAATGTTTTTATTCATTAAAATTGACTGAATATGCATTGGAAAAAAATATCAAAATAAAATATGCGGCAAATTATTATCCCCAGGGAATGGTTTAGCAGAGTCTACAAACCAAAACCTAATAAGCATTCTTAAAAAGATTTTTATTAACCACCAAAGAATTTAGAATTTAGCATTATCTAACACCCTATGAGATGATAGGGTTATACCAAAAACCTCTTTGGCCAATTCTCCTTTCTTCTTGGTGTATGTTTAGGAAGCCATTTTTCCTACTCATATTTTCCTACCCTCCCTACAATTATATCAACCTACTCAGGAAAAAAAATTTCTAATCATGCAGCAGATATTGAATACTCTCCTCAATATGGAAGAAAAGAGGGAAGAGGCTAAGAAAAGGCTAGCTCAACACTAAGAGCTGGTAAAATGTTGGTTTGATAAGAAATCTTTCAACTCTGAATACTTCTAGGTGGGAGACTTAGTCCTCAAGGGGGGTAAATCCAACAAAGACAAAGGGAAACATTCTAAATTTCAACAATTATGGATTGGCCCATACCTAATCCATGAAACAATTGGTTATGAAACATTCAAATTACTTAAAAATTTGAAAGGGGAGGTCGAGAAACTCCCTATTAATGGTCAAGTCCTCAAGAAATAATTTTCCTAATCACTCAGAGTGATGTAGACCTATACACAGTAGGTTTTCTTGCATGATTGTTTCCTTTGAAGTCTTCAATTTCCTTTTAATTAACATTTGTACTGTTACGTTTTTAATTTCCTTATGCCTTTCAAATAAATAATAAAATATTTATCTTTCCTTCTTGACTCTCCAGACTTCTTGTTCCAATGTACATGCTTTAGGAAACACTATCTCTACTGTAAGAAACCATAATCTATCTTTTGCAAGTCCATTATCAACATAAATATAAACCAAGTAATACATTACATATAATTCAAGGTGGAAAAGGTTTGCTAGGGTCAAATAGTGAAAATTGGGAATGAACAAATCCTTCTAACCCTACTAAAATTCTCAGGTTATGCTGTGGAAAAACAGAATATAGAGTTAGATGTAGAAATGTGATCTTCTCTATGCCATGGTGTTATTCTCATGATAAATTTTAATGCTTACACACAAGAAGGGTATGAATCTAGTCGCCCTTTCAGGTATTATTTGTGAGCTCTATTCACCTAACATTAAATTATAACCTAGCCATATCTTCAAAAGGAAGACCCACAAGAATCATAAGTTTTGACAGGGCCATCACATCTAATCAAATCATGTACTACCTCACTTCCTTGACACCCAATTTGCATAAACAATGTTTATATAACAAATCTATAAGGGTGATCTCAATGTGAAATTTATAGGAAGTTGAAAGCATTGTAAAATTATGTGGGAAGTATAAGTAAAACCATAGAGGCTATGGATGCTCATGGGCAGTAGGGCCATGCTTATATGATACTAAGGAAACTTTGTTGGGGTTATGGAAGCCCATTGGCAACAAAGGAATGTTGGGAAAAGAGATATGAGGAAAAAACTTTAGCCTATTCTCAAATTAATGAAAGAGTCTGTGCGGTGTCATAATTTGTTGATGGTTATACATGGGTTAAACTTAATTAATTGACCTCATACTTTGGCTCACACAGAATTCCTATAAGGAAAACTAAAAGTTATTACTACTTACTATTACATTTCAAAAAGTAAATTTGGTGATGTGGAACCCGTGATACAGATGAAATATCACAGTTATTCAAGACTTTAATTTCCAGATCCATATATGACCTTTGAATTTATAAAGAAAGATATAATTGGTTCTTCCCAGTGAATCACCAATTGTTGTACCGACAACAATTCCCATTGAATTTTCGTCCCTTAGGAAAATTGAATGGGACCCCCTATAAAATTTCTACTTAATGTTATATCATATACAAGATGTTTTCTGAGGTTTAAACTACCAAGTGCCATGGAAGCTTTCCCTCCACTTGCTGTCACCAATGAACTATTTTGAGATACTCTATACCATTCTATCTAATCCCTGTAATGATTCTCAAATTGTGCACATTCTATGTAAATCATAGTTTTTCAACATAGTAGGTAAAACCTGTGTTTTGTTCTTTGCTGATGTTGAAGCCCACGGGTCTTGTAGGAAAATATTCTTCGCGCTGGTATTAATAGTTGAAATAACGTTCTCAAGGGGTGATCCTCACAAAACTATCAATCCAATACGAAACCCCAACCAACAAAACATTTTAGGAAATCCTATATGAGCGATGTTCATGCATTGACTTCATGTATACACTTTCCTGAAATCAGTGAAGCACAATCTTGTGGGAGAAACCTCGTGGGAATTCTTTGTTGAGTCATTTGTTGGAAATACCACCATTCACTCGCAACCCACAAAGTGCATGCTCATAGGAAAATATTTGTGGGTATTTCTTCGACAATGTTCCTATATACCTATTAACTCATATGTCTAGAACCCGCGGGGTGCATGACTTGCAGGATATTTACCATAGGAAATTTACACTAGTGTGTTTTTTTATAATTCGTTGCATTCCCCACATACCGCATCCCACAAATCCTACAAAACTATCTCTATGGACATTCTCCAGCCTTAAGAAAATCACCCTCTTCACTTGTACAATTGCACCCCATGTATTGTGGATATACCAGATTAACCCTTTTCTAGTCAAGAAGGAAATGAGGAAAGTCATGTTTCAAGAATAAATACAAAAGTTGGTGGTCAATACTAGATAAAATATGGATTTAGAGAAAAAGGATTGGCAAGAGAAAGATGAGGAAGAATTGAAGAAATTATTTGATGCATAGGACAGAATAGAGAAAAAGAAAGAACGAGAAAAGTCACTTGAAGAAGTGGCCCACAAAGTTGTTGAAGATGAATAAGCATGCAAATCCGATGAATCCCA
This sequence comes from Picea engelmannii, assembly GCA_009831015.1. Classification (NCBI taxonomy): domain Eukaryota; kingdom Viridiplantae; phylum Streptophyta; class Pinopsida; order Pinales; family Pinaceae; genus Picea; species Picea engelmannii. The sequence continues at coordinate 854,183 of ML776910.1, read as the reverse complement.
CAAAGTTGAGGAAGAACAAAAAATGTTAGAAGAAGAAGCATCCCACAAAACTGTTGAGGAACAAAAGAAGATTGAAGAAGAAGCCTGCAAAGAAAAGTGGAAGAAGAGAAGAGGGAGAAGAAAGAAGAAGAGAGAAGTGGGAGCTCCACTCCAAGTTCCACCAAGGAAATATCAATACTCACTTCTCCTATGAACCCAGGGACCCCTCTAACTGTAATATCGTCTAACTTCTCATATTCATCCTTGAAGTTGTTGGAATTTGATGATGAATCAATAGTTGCAGAGAATTTCTATTACAGTAACTCGAAGGAGGGAATCACAAATAGACCATCCAAAAGACTAAGGATAGTATAATCGTCTAAACATTTTATTGCATTGTCAAGTGTTGTAAAATGTTGTGTTGTTGATTAATTAATATGTTAATGATTTACATTGTCGCAAATAACTGATTAAATGTGTGAATGATTTACATTGTTGCAAATAACTAATTAAATATGTGAATGATTTACATTGTTGCAAATAATTGATTAAATATGTGAATGTTTTACATTGTTGCAAATAACATAGGTGTAATCTATTGGATAAGGCATTAATGAAATCATTATATCAAAATGCAATAACAAAAATATAAAAAACAATATTATTATAAAAAGTATTTATAAAAAAATAATATGTAAAATATATACATATCGGTGCATTCTTTTGAACTATCAAAATGGTGCCTGAAATAATAAAGAAATCAGTGGTTTTTAAGTGGTTACGTGCATCGATGCATATTAAGCATATTGAAGCACCGATGCATATTAATTATACTAAAGCATCGATGCATATAATGTGCGATAATATTATCATTTTAGATTTTTACAGTGGACATGTGATAAATACACAACGATTCTTTAAATATAATAACAACACCAATTCATTAAATAAAATAATCGCACCAGTTCTTTATATGTAATAGAAGCATCGGTGCTTTAGAACAAAGGATGATGCGGACATCTCACTCGAATATTTGAAATTTCAGTACCTTTCAGTGCACAGGGTAATATAGGCATCGACACATACAAATTATACAAGCATTGGGATAGACATAAAATAAAAGCACACTAGTGTTGCATACAACAAAATGGGAATATGGGGCATAATAACTATAAACACACCGATGCGTTTTTGTCCTATGTATGCACCAGGGCATTGATGTAATGGTGAATTGGCACATTTTCATTTTATGTATGCACCGATGCATTTCATGTAATGGCGCATCAGTTCCTTTTTTGTTTTATGTACGCACCGAGAATTTATGTAATGGCACACTGATGCATTTTTGTTTTTATGTATGTTCCGAGGCATTTTATGTAAGGTAGTTCCGATACATTTTATGTTTGGGTACGCACTAGGGTGTTGTTTTTAATGGCGCACCAGTGCGTTTTGACAATAAAAGCACCGAAAAAGAAACATCTCCTACAACCTCTTCTTGCCCAATTTTTTTAGTTAGATGGAACATCCATTAAACCTCTGCTAAAACCTTTGCATCCAATAGATGAGGTTGTAGCGGAGGTTTTTTTCAAAAATTTTCCACATTTTGTAACACTAAAAATCTCAATAAAAACCTTCTCTATAAGGTGTTCTCCTTGTAGTGTATCCACTTGGATCATTGTACACTTTAGCAAGGCATTTGACATAGTGCTTTGACACCTATTCCTAGAAGGATTAAGCTTCTAGGTCTTTAATACTTGGTAGTTTCACTAGTTATGACACTTTATGAGTCCATCATTGGTATAATATATACAAGAGCCGGTGATATAGAGGAATTAAAAAGCACTATAGGAGTTAAACAATGTTTTTTTCTCTCTCCTAAAATTTTTAGGCTCTACATTGAATGAACTAGAGGAGTTTATAACAAACACATTGGGAAATACATATGGTTGCTTTCTTTTTGGAGTGTATATTGTTATCC
>ML776910.1:834774-850492 GCA_009831015.1 Picea engelmannii | reverse complement strand
CTTTGTCCATAAACTATATATTTGTAACTCCATAATCCATACTAAACATAAATCCTTTAAACTTCTATGTTATTCTTCTCAATTACTAACAATAGTTATTAAACTTAAATAGACTATAATCACATGGGATTCTAACCCACTTAATATACAATCTTAAATGATATACAATCCCATGGGATTCTAATTCCACTTCACTTACATTACTCCTCGTTCCAAATCCTTAGGATTTGCCACTACAATATATATTAATGATTTTAATCACCAAATTAAAGATTTGGGTGGGTTCAGCCCACACTTAACTTATACAAGTGTTTGTTTTTCCTTTATGAATTGAATGCCTGCGAATTAGCATTGAATGACCTTGTGTTGTATCCAAAACTCACTAGTTGTATTGGATATGATTTGTATGCCAACAAGTTCTTAACTCACGGATACCAATAAGCACAATCATTGTGTTAACTCAAGTTCATATTTTCTCTATTGGTTCCATTACTACCAACTATTACAAATCAAAATGTCACGTTTTTGTTTCGCACCCTAAGTGTTGCAAGTGTCACAAGTGTTGGAAAGTGGCATATGCACCTTGGTAAGTGTCACATGCATTGTCGCAATTGTCGTATGAACATTCCCAAGTGTTACATTCACTTTGTGAGCTGTCACCACCCATTGACACTATTAAAATAGTTGGTCATGACCCCTAAGTCATATGGGATGAGGAAACCCATCATTTCTAGGTCAAAACACACCTTTTCCTTGGAAAATTCAACCTTTTTTGGGGCATTTATGAAGGGTGGCGCCCCCCTGGCCATGTGTAGGGAGCATCGGTTCTCCCCTGCCCATGTATGGGGAGTGCCACTTTTATCATATGGCACCCTGTCTCTCACTCTGGGGGAGAGTCATTCTTGTTGAGGGAAAAGGGGGATTTCCTCCACCTTTATCTATGGGCCAACTCTCTCAAGATGGGGTTGGTTATGTTTGACCCCCATGCTTTGGTTTCACTTTAAGATCTGATCCAAACCTCAAGGAGACATATCCTCAACCATATCCCTCATTTTCTCATGGTGGTTGTGCCTCTCAAGCCTATATATTAAGGGCTTTCCAAGGAGAAGGGGGAAGTAATCAGTCATAGTATCATCATTTTGATCTTGGTAGATTCGTGCAAGGACTAGATGAGGAGAGGTTGGAGAGTTTGATGCTACATCAATCGTGGTATATAAGTATTCTCTTTGGGTTCTCATTTGAATATACTTGGCCTATTTCCTTTAAGATTGTGTATTCTTGCATGTGCTTGTCTATTGTTTTTTTAATCTCTATAGATGAATTTGTTTTACCTAATATTATAGATTAGGAGATAGTCGTTTCTCTTTTCTTCCCATTGCAGGTATCAAGTTGCACCAGGGAGTTTGAAGATCAAGCTCACGGGTTGGAAGCAGTGAGGACAAACTTCAAAACAAGGTACATCATGCCCTTTCTCCCTCTCTCTTTATGATTGGTTAAACTGAGTTCAAAGGGATGTTAGTATCCCCTTGTAGTGTTTTTGTTTTGGTATAGGGGTATTGTGTCCGGGGTCGTGGACTACCATCACATCAATATAGACAGTTTTCCCTCTTAAAGTAATAGGAAACCGAGGAAGGTTCCCTAAAGGTTGACTAGCCCTTCTGTTAAAAGTCAACATATTTTGAGCCATCGACCCAAGCTGAGGAGAACCTAAAGCTTGTCGAGAAATGGAGGAAAAGATACTAATCGATGCACCGTCATCAACAATAGTCCAAGGAACGTCCCTACCACAAACTTGAATAGTGATTTGGAAAGGTATATAGGAAGGGAGACATGATTCTGGTGGTGCACCCCAATCTAAAAGAATGGCTTCATTACTCGGAGGGGGTTTCATTGGGATAGGTGAAGTGCACCCTTGTCCAGAATAATCCATAGAAACAAGAAAGACCTGTGTGACATCCTCACTCTTCCTAGGAGGATTTGGATCAACCACTTTAAATTCACTCTCCAAGGGGAGAGTGGGATCGATCAAAGGTGAAATCAAATCAATCACTTGATCGACCGACTCAACTGATGATGGAACCAGATGGATAGCCTAATCGACCAGATTACCTGATGATGGAATCATATTGACTATTTCATCAACCAATGGTAGGTTGGGAGACGAAAGTTGTTGCTAGAAATCAACAATCTTTTCCAACATATATGAAGCCCCATCCATGCAAGGACAAAGGTAGGTGTGGTGCATCTCCTTACATAACAAGCAAGGAAATTTGACTTTACTATTCTTACTTTAAACTTGATTATCACTAGTTGATGGTTTTTCACCAGCATGACCTGCATTGGATGACGACGTGGGTTGATGACCCTGAGACCACACTTCTACAACCTTGAGAATACCAAGGAAATCCTTAAGAAGGTGGTCACCCTTAAAAATCATGTAAGGGAATTTAGGTTTGCAATGTGTCTTGATAGACTTGTAAACATTATCAACACTCCCAACATGATGAACAGTAACTAGTTGATTGCTTCCAACATGTCCTGCGGTGGTTGGAATTTTTCCCCCTATCTTATTTTTCTTCTTCTTAATCTTCCTTTTCTTCTTCCTCTTAGCTACCTGGTTACTAGCTATAGATATTTCACTAGATGAAGAGGAAGAACAGGAATAAGACCCTACGGGTGAAGAAGGAAGAGGATCAACATGAGGTTGATGGTCTTGGGGTGGAGTGCTTACGGATGAAGCACTAGGAGTATTTACGTTCATCAGAGTGGAAAAAAACTAGAACGGTAACCCAATAGTGAGTCCAGGAAGAGTCAAAGTGGCAATATAAGGAGGACCAATGTGTCCCACAGAAGGAGAAACAAATGATAACCATGGAAAACAGGTTCCTTCGTTGGTATTTCAAGGAACTTATTCCATAGACACATACTCAACCCTAAGGTATTGTAGGGAAAACAAGAATCACATGCTAAAAAATCTAGGAAGCAAACCAAACAAGCAAACATTTTCATAGTGAAGTGCTAGTTGGTGATGAAATCCAACATCAAAAGATAAAACTGAGAAGGGGTTGGGACAGAGCGGGTGGATCAGTTATGTTGGTGAACTACATGACTCAATCGCAAGCCTCCTCACTTTCGACAATAATTTTACATCATTGACCTCTGATCGGATAATTCCACAAGTGTTCGACCTTAGTTCATTTATTCACATTCCCTGGAATGTACTAGGGTACCTTGGGAGTCATTGACATCATTGGTTATTTCCCTCCCACCTATTAACGGTTTACATCAATGATCGATAATCAAGTGGTTTCTACCATGTATGACATCAAATCATCTATTCACATGGCTAGATTCGTACCACATCGGGATCGAGATGAAGACCCTGGGTTGGGCGTTCACTATGTTATGTGCTTTTCCCAAGTTTCAATGGAGATCATTTGATCATGTAAAATATTTCAGTAAAATCACCATGATGGAAATATTATGAATATATATATTATCACATAGATCTACATTGTACTGATCTGTGGCTATGTTTTTTCATCTTGTAGCTCCATTGTGTATTTATCATGGTTGCAATCAGTTCATGTCATGGAGGTATGGAACCACATTGTATATTTAGTGGCCATATCCTTAGTTAGTATTTTTATGTATCCGCAGTGTATTGGTCGACAATCGTGTTTTGATTCATCTCGTATTCCGAGCATAGGTATCTATGTCTTGGAAATGGAACATATATTAATATTGTTTGATAATTGTTTGTAGCTTCTGCCAAGTTCTCCCACTCTAGAACCCTTGCATTGAAGAATTTTTAAATTGTTTTGGCCATCAATTTCTCTTTTGACCTCACACTTTATGGGGCATCTGTTACACATCAAAATGTCACATTTATGTTTCTCACCCTAAGTGTCGCAAAGTGGCATATGCACCTTAGTAAGTGACGCATGCACTATCGCAAGTGTCATATGCACCTTCCAAAGTGTCACATTCACTTTGTGAGGTTTTTCCACCCCTTGACACCATTAAAACAGTTTTTCATAACCCCTAAGTCATATGGGAGGAGGAAACCCATAATTTCTAGGTCAAAACACACCTTTTCCTTGCAAAATTCAACCTTTTTGGGGGCATTTATGAAGGGTGGCGTCCCCCTAGCCATGTGTAGGTTGTGTCAATGCTCCCCTGCCCATGTATGGGGAGTGTCACTTTTTTAATATGGCACCCTGTCTCTCACTCTAGGGGAGTGCTATTCTTGTTGAGGGAAAAGGGGGAACTCCTCCACCTTTATCTATGGGACAACTCTCTCAAGATGGGGTTGGCTATGTTTGAACCTAATGCTTTGGATTCACTTTAGGATATATCCAAACCTCAAGGATCCATATCCTCAACCATATCCCTCATTTTCTCATGGTGATTGTGCCTCTCAAACCTATATATTGAGGGCTTTCCAAGGAGAAGGGGGAAGTAATCAGTCAAAGTATCAACATTTTGATCTCGATAGATTCGTGCAAGGGCTGGATGAAGAGATCTTGGAGAGGCTTCTGCTGCATCAATAGTGGTATGTAAGTATTCTCTTTGGGTTCTCATTTGAATATACTTGGCCTATTTCCTTCAAGCTTGTGTATTCTTGCATGTGCTTGTCTACTCTTTCTTTAATCTTCGTAGATGAATTTGTTTTACCTAATATTGTAGAGTAGGAGATAGTCATTTCTCTTTGTTTCCCATTGTACGGATCAATTTGTGCCAGGGATTTTTAAGATCAAGCTCACGGATTGGAAGAAGCGAGGAAAAAATTTGAAATAAGGTACATCATGCCCTTTCTCCCTCTCTCTTTTTGATTGATTAAACTGAGTTCAAAGGGATGTTAGTGTCCACTTGTAGTGTTTTTGTCTTCGTATAGGGGTATTGTATTCAGGGTCATGGAATACCATCACATCAATATAGACAATTTTCCCTCCTAAAGTAATAGGAAACCAAGGAAGGATCCCTAATAGTTGACTAGCCCTTCTGTTAAAAGCCAATAGATATTGAGTCACTGGCACAAGATGAGGAGAACCTAAAGCTTGCCAAGAAATGGAGGATAATATATTAACTAATGCACCCTCATCGACAATAGTATGAGGAACATCTCTACCAAAAACCCGAGTAGTGATTTGGAAAGGTATATAGGAAGGGAGATGAGATTCTGGAAGTGCAACCCAGTCTAAAATAATGGCCTCGTTTCTTGGAGGGGGTTCCATTAGGATGGGTGAAGTGCCCCCTTATCCAAAAGAATCCATAGAAACAAGAAAGACCTAAGTGACATCCTCACTCTTTCTAGGAGGAGTGGGATTTACCAAGGGTGGTATTGGATCGACCACTTTAACTTCACTCTCCAAGGGGAGAGTGGGATCAATTGAAGTTGAAACCAAATCGATCACTTGATCGACCAACTCAACTGATGACGGAACCATATGGATAGATTGATCAACCGAATTGACCGATGATGGAACCAGATTGACGAGTTCATCAACCAATGGTGGGTTGGGAGACAGAATTTGTTGTTGGACATCAGTAATATTTTCCAACAGATATGAAGCCTCATCCATGTGAGGAAAAAGGTAGGTGTGGTTCATCTGCTTCCATAACAAGCAAGGAAAATTGACTTTACCCTTCTTACTTCCAACCCGATTATGACTAGTTGATGGTTTTTCACCAGCATGACCTACAGTGGTTGACAACGCAGGATGATGACCCAAAGACCACACTTCAACAACCATGGGAATACCAGGGAAATCATTAAGAAGTTGGTCACCCTTACAAATTATGTAAGGAAATTTGGGTTTGCAATGTGTCTTGATATATTTTTCAACATTAACAACACTCCCAGCATGATGAACAATAGTTGGTTGATCGCTTCCAACATGTCCTTCAATGGTTGGAAGTTTACCCCCTAGCTTATTTTTCTTCTTCTTAATCTTCCTTTTCTTCTTTTTCTTATCTACCTGGTTACTAGTTGCAAAGCTTTCACTAGGTAGAGAGGAAGAACATGAAGAAGACCCTATGGGTGAAGAAGGTAGAGGATCAACATGAGGTTGATGGTATTTGGGTGGAGTGCTTACGGATGAAGCACTAGGATCATTTACATTCACTGGAGTGGAAAACAACGAAACCGGTAACCCAATAGTGAGTCCAGGAAGAGTCAAAGTGGCGATATAAGGAGGAACAACATGTCCCACAGAAGGAAAAACAAACGGTAACCCCAGAAAATGGGTTCCTTCATTGGTAGTTCCAGGAAACGATGCCATAGACACAGACTCAACCCTGATTTATTCTAGGGAAAACAAGAAAAACACGCTAAAAAAACTAGGAAGCCAACCAAACAAACAAACCTTTTCATAGTGAAGGGCTAGTTGGTGATAAAATCCAAATTCGCAGGATCAAAGTGAGAAGGGGTTGGGATAGAGAGGGTGGATCAATTATGTTGGAAACCTGCATGCCTCAATGGAATGCCTCCTCGCTTCCGATAGTAGGTTTACATCATTGACCTCTGATCGAATCATTCCATGAGTGTTTGACCTCAGCTCATTTATTCACATTCATTGGAATGTACTAGGGTACCTTGGGAGTCATTGACATCATTGGTGATTTCCCTTGCACTTGTTAACGGTTTATAGCAATGACCAATAATCAAGTGGTTTTTATCATGTTCGACATCAAATCATATATTCACATGGATAGATTTGTACCGCATTGAGATCGGGATGAAGACCCTAGGTTGGGCGTTCACTCTCTTATGTTCTTTTCCTAGGTTGCGATGGAGATCATTTGAGCATGTAAAAGTTTTCAATACAATCACCATGCTGGAAATATTACTAATATATATATTGTCACATAGATCCACATTGTACTGATTCGTGGCTATGTTTTTTCATCTCGTAGATCCACTGTGTGTTTATCATGGCTGCGATCGATACATGTTATGGAGGTAGGGATCCACATTGTATCTCTAGTGGCCATATCCTTGGTCAATATTTTCATAGATCCGTAGTGTATTGGTCGGCTTCCGTGCTTTGATTCATCTCGTATTCCTAGCATAGGTATGTCTGTGTTGGAAATGGAACATATATTAATATTGTTTGATGATTGTGTGCAACTTCTGCCAGGTTCTCCCACTCCAGAACCCTTTCATTGAATAATTTGTAAAGTGTTTCGGCCATCAATTTCTCTTCTGATCTAACACTTTAGGGGGCATTTGTTACACATCAAAATGTCACATTTGTGTTTCTCACCCTAAGTGTCGCAAGTGTCACAAAGTGATGTATGCACCTTGGTAAGTGACACATGCACTGTCGCAAGTGTCGTATGCACCTTCCCAAGTGTCACATTCATGTTTTGAGGTGTCACCACCCCTTGACACCATTAAAACAATTGCTCATGACCGCTAAGTCATATGGGAGGAGGAAACCCATAATTTCTAGGTCAAAACACACCTTTTCCTTGGAAAATTTGACCTTTTTTGGGGCATTTATGAAGGGTGGTGCCCCCATGCTATGTTTAGGGAGTTTCAGTGTTCCCCTTTCCATGTATGTGGAGTTCCACTTTTGGAATATGGTGCCTTGTCTCTCACTCTGGGGGGAGAGTCATTCTTGTTGAGGGAAAAGGGGGATCTCCTCCACCTTTATCTATGGGCCATCTCTCTCAAGATGGGGTTGGTTATGTTCGAACCCCATTCTTTGGCTTCACTTTAGGTTCTGATCCAAACCTCAAGGAGACATATCATCAACAATATCCCTCATTTTCTCATGGTGGTTGTGCCTCTCAATCTTATATATTGAGGGATTTCCAAGGAGAAGGGGGAAGTAATCAGTGAGAGTATCATCATTTTGATCTTGGTATATTCATGCAAGGGATGAATGAGGAGAACTTGGAGAGGCTTTTGTTGCATCAAGCATGGCCTGTAAGTATTCTCTTTGGGTTCTCATTTGAATATACTTGGACTATTTCCTTCAATCTTGTGTATTCTTGCATGTGATTGTCTATTGTTACTTTAATCTCCATAGATGAATTTGTTTTACCATCTTATAGAGTAGGATAAATTCATTTCTCTTTTCTTCCCATTGCAGGTATCAAGTTGCTCTACTGAGTTTGAATATCAATCTCACAGCTTGGAAGCAACGAGGACAAACTTCGAAACAAGGTACATCATGCCCTTTCTCCCTCTCTCTTTTTGATTGGTTAAATTGAGTTCAAAGGGATGTTAGTGTCCACTTGTAGTGTTTCTATATTGGTATAGGGGTCTAGTAATCCAAGGGAGGTTTCATCTTCCCGTAGAAGAAACATTATGTAACACTAACTATTGCTCATACGATCTATTAAATTATCTTGGTTATGTAGGTTTAATCTACCATATTCCTTACAAGATCAGTTTGGAGGAAAACATAGAGCTTAGCTCATTTTCCTCCAATCCTATGAGCTTTGTCTCTGATAATCAAATGCAGAATTTCAAAATACACTCCTCTCATGGAGTCCTCATGGAGGTGGTTCTGCTTCTAGGTTCAAATTATAGTTTTAATGGTGGATATTAGATTTTCATTTAAGATTTGTTTCATTTCCACTCTATGATATTCCATTCTAATCATATGGTATCTTGATATTGATGTGAAGATTAAACTTTGTGATTACTCCATGGCTTAAGGGTTTTATCAGGATGGTTAAGTCACCAAGTCTCTTCATAGCAGGGTTGTTGCATGGTAAGAATTTACTAACAATGGTTTATTGCTCTGATAGCTAACTTTGTGGCTTATTTAATTTACTTGTCAGTAATATCATTACTTTATTATTTATGTAGAGAATGTCAACAACGTGAAAGTAAATGGATATGATAGGCTTACTGCATTGGTTGAATAACTGACCATAGGTAACAAATATTTCTATAGTTTCTTACAACAGTTTATGTGGTCTACTATACCTTCATTGTCCTGGTGTTTCACTTTTTTCCTTGTTGCAAGTAAGCTCATTTTTGTCAAGCAACAACAATGTCTATGCCTTGGTCGACGCCTTGACTGGCACCAAGGAAAAGAGGGTGTTTCGTCAAGCAACGAAATCCACCAAATCCGTTGTTTCCCTTTGAAGGTACAGAAGTATTGGTTCTTTATATTGATTGTAAAAATGTGTCAATCTATTCTTGTTTACTTCACGAGTTATTCTAATACAGTAAAAATGTGTCAATCTATTCTTGTTTACTATACGAGTTATTCTTGTTTACTTCACGAGTTATTCTAAGACAATATATTCTAATACTTCATCTTTTTAAACCCTAGGCTTATAGTTTGTATGGGTTTATTCCTGAACATCTGAAGTTTCTATTTCTACTAAATAACATTTACCATGGCGTCCTTATGCCATACACATCATTTCCTCTTTTAATGAGTTCAATGGTATAATATTTTATCATGGTTTTGTTTGATATGTAATCATTTCCTTGCTTAACATGGTTACAACCTTATTTAACGTTTGAATAGTTCCATGTATGTATGTATTTGATTCCAATCCTCTTATTTAATATATATAAATGTAGATTCTTTCTCTTGAAATTAAAATGGTAATAGGAACCATATTCCCCATTAGGGTTTTGTTTGTTCATAAAGTATACATAGGGTTTGTTCTCTCTGTAAGTAAAGAGGTATTGTTTACTACCTTTGCACTCAAATATTGTTGCAATATATTTACTCTGTTTATCTTTATTTATTCAAGAGTTGTAGTTTGGAAAGAATGAAGTCCCAATAGGGTTTATGTTATTGGTTTCTCTTATTGTTATTTCTATAGATAGATGCATAAAAAGACCCCTATCAACTATTTGTTTTCTTGTTGACAATGCACTGTTAAAGAATACGTGTGTGTGTGTGTTCAAAAAAATGAATTTGTCTCACAAGTTATTCACATAAATTAGTTAAACAATATCTATTCTATTTGCAGGTAAAAAGAGTAGAAATGTTTGAAACCCTTGTCTTCTTTTAATATGTAATAAAAGAATGATTTAAAAGTATCTTTTTGGTTTGCTCTCATTTCTATTTCATCAATTTGTTAAATAATAGTAAATAATAATACTAAGAATATTGTTGAGATCTTATCATCAAGTACTAAATAAAACACATAATCTTTCTTAAGAGATTTATATTTAGACTACTCTTCTATTTACTTGAGAAGAAATTTCAATAAATATTTACAACTGTAACTATTAAAGCAAGATTATTCTATCCATTAGAAAAGAAATGTCTATAATAATTTTTTACTGTAACTATTAACAACTAGTAACAAACAGAAATAAAAGATAGGAGAAAACATATTTGAACCCAAAAGATACTTTAGGGACAAATTGAGGAGAGAATCCAGCGCCTCCCAACCATAGACTAGAGCAACCACGACTTACTTGCTCCTATCACCCCTAAGCCTAATTCTTTATTCCATAGGAAACTAAAAATGTCAATAACCTTCTCTAGGTGATTTCTATAACTTTACTCTTTCTTAGAACCATCAAGCTCAAATCCTCTACAAGTACTTAGCAACATCCTAGTTACACCATACTTGTTTTTCCTCCTTTTTTACCAAGAAGAGAATAGACTGCCTAGGTCTTTCTTTTTCAAGTTAGCCTCCTCCCTAACTCTTGGGAGTCTTGGCCTAACTTCTTGCTAGCTTGTTCCCTCACCTCCCACATCCTTTGGAGTAGGTTTACACTTGTCCTCATGGACAACATTTACCCTGGTGGTTTTTATCATTTTTTCACTTTACCCATGGAATAAAGAATCACTCTTGTTATAGCTCGATTCTCTCATCAATTTGTCTCTAGTAATATAAAATTAAAAATAATATTTACACATACTTTTCATCATCAAATGTTTATGATGACCTAATGTTAACTTGAGTCTTTCTCAACATAATAATCCAATAATTACAATTATTCAAAATTATTTAAATATTTAAAATAAAGGGATATTATAGTTCTCCTTACATAGATCAAAGTTTGCTCCCATAAGCTCCAAACTACAAATATATCCATATTCCTTAGGCTACTATAAAGATCATCCCTAGTCCTTAAAGAAGGAGACCAATGACCACTTTGTCTTCAGATCTCACCATACTATAAGATTAGAAGGTGGTTCTTCTTCTTTTTTAGGGTCTCTCCTAACTCACTCTAATGATTTGTGGCATATGAGGATGAAAGATACCTAGCTCTCTTCTTCTAGGAGATGATCAACCTAAGTCAACATCTCGTTGTGGAAAAATCTTCTATACTAACTTTTCATTGAAGATTACTTCAACCTACTCTCAATAAAGCCTAAGCAAGAAGATACCCCATGACAATATCAATAATAGAGTCAATAGGTGCATCAAGCAATGCAAATCGGTCACCCTCACAACCATAACAAACTACCTTTTAACCTAAAATGATATGAAAAATGTCCCATAACGATGTGACCAAGTTGCTTCAATACAAATACCTCGATATATCCCTTGGCCTTACCAATATACCAAAATATTAAATGTTAAACACTATGATGATGAGTGAAATATATATATTTTTTATACATTATGTTGTAGTAAAAGGTGAGTTATGTTAATTAGTTTTAGTTTGGATAGTTATGAGGAATAATTGTTATCATTTCTACGAAAGTTCAATTCTCATAAATAATATATAAATTAAAAAGTTATTTTTTAATTCAATTAAATAACAAGACAACTATTTGCCCCTTTCCAACATGCTTTAAAAGACAATATGGTGATTTTACATGTATCCACGAAATTCCTCCAAATTTCTTATGCTTCGTTAGTCAAGTCAACATGGACAACTCACAAGATTCGAAAGACGGGAGAATCTAAGATTTTCTTTTCATTGTAAACATGAAATTTTCACTCAATTTATGCACCCATATGCCCACTCACGTCATTTCATTACTGTCTTTCTCGAGCCCTTTTCCATCTCGATCACCATTTTTAATTGTAAAAATTTTCACTCGATTTATTCGCTGGCTCATTTCAAGTCAATATGTACATTTCTTTAATCACTTTTCCAACTTCAACACCATTTTTTATTAAAACTTTATGATACTGCCATTTTCTCTCCCATGAGGAAAATTTCACCCAATTTATTCACCCATATGCTTTTTTCTCTCCCATAAGGAAAATTTCACCCAATTATATGTGTCTCCTTCTGTCATACTATGCGTGTATCCTTCTGTCAGACGAAATCTTAGATCAACATGGGTCTGCAGGAAAAAACCGTCCCTCGTGGTACCTCGGGCTGATAGTTCTATCTCCATGGCCAGACCCTCCATGATTTTCATTTATGGAGTGATCCAAGGTTTCAACTATCAGTCCTTGTTCATTAACTGAATTCTCCTCGGGATCGGGATGAGGCTTGATGACTAGGGGCCGATCACGTGTTGTTATTGGATTCGGCACTGAATGAGCACGTGATTTCGAGGCCGTTGAAAGTGGTTTTTACCCACACCGCTTTTGGGCCTGAAACTCACCACCTTCTTCTACGTAGCTCTCCCACAATACCATGGTTTATATTTCGTCCCTCTCAAGGATTTTAATGCCCCAGCATGTTGTGGCCCCGAAATGAAGCGTGGTCGTTGATCTCATCGCAATCTGCGATCTGGGAGCACCTGCTATTTTAGCACCCCTGCTAAATCTTATCCGCCTGCCAACTATAACGTCCTCCAAACCGTGCTTAGAGATGGCACTAAATTGAACTGCACAAGGGATCTCTACCGTTGAAAAATACACCTGCTTGCTTTCCTGTGCTCATGGCTATCACCTGTGACCCTTGACAACTTCATGCAATAATGTTGGCTCCACAAGGGATGGCATGCTCCATGTGAGCTGCCAAGAACAAGAAGTTTCAGTGCCTTAGTTGTTGGGTTGTGGAGTCGAGCTCAAATACATTTTGCTAAAGACAACAGGCTGACATGTACACTACTCAACTTAAAAATAAAACTAACACACATGATCCAGAAGGAGATTATTTATGTACAATCCTAAAATAACCGACTTTTACAATGCACTAGGTGAAAACAAACTTCCACCAGAGCCATTCAAGTAACTTCCTAACTAAAAACTTATTTACTCTGTCATTGATCAATAAGGGAGAATAAAACTATGACAACAAATTAATTACATTCTTTAGATTACCTCCCAATGATGAAGGTAAGATAAAGCTTGAAGGCTTCAATACATTGAGGAAATGAAACTCCACGTACTCCCCTATAGGGTCATAAAATAGGTGATAAAACTTACTGGATTGGTAACAGAAAGCTTGCTCTGCTTTACAGTTTCTCACATATGGTTGAATGTTTGTGGCAAGCACGGGTGAGTGAATGGATGATGCAGGATGCTAATCCACTTCTATTTTATCTTCTCTGATAACATTTGCTAGTTGATGGCAAGAAATATCCTCATGTATATCAATGAATGGCACTTTCTCTTTATCATACTGCTCTTGGTAAAAGTTTTAATTTTCATTCGAACGCTATCTGCTAATGATTTTTTCTTCTAAGGTAAAAACCAGCTCAGCATCTTCATCATTGTCTCCATAATGATCAAATAAAGGAGGAGTCTTGAATGACATACCAAGAGGTATATTCTACCCAACATGAGAAAATTGTTCTTCATTATTAAACACAAGCTTCCTATCAAGATTAAATCTAGGAAGAAATATATTATCATCACCATATGATTCAAAAATAGGCTGCTCATATCTAGGTTTTTTAGAGATAGGGTTACAAAGAGTATCAGCTTCCAGAATAGACTCAATTTATGCACTTTCCTTATTGAGACAACAAACAAAGTTTTCATCTGATGGAGATGAACAGGGAAGAGAAAGAGTTGATTCCTCATCCAAGGAATCTTTTGCATTCTCACATCCTTCATAAGAATCAATTATATCCTGAACACAATCTTTATACTCCTCACAACAACTATGACAAATTAACTCAAAGGAATAAAATTTTTGACAATGAATATTGAAATTTGCATGAAAGTCTTCGAGTGAAGAAATGCTAGAAAGCTCAAGAGAGTGATACCAAATACGAGAATCTCCTTGAAGAAAGTACTTAAACAACTTCATATGTATGTCTTCATGTTGGATGTCAAGCTGTTGCATCAAAGAATGAAAATCTAGAACATGCTCAATAGGGATGCCATTCTCACCTTCATAAAATATTGGTAGCAGATCTTGCCATTCATCAATTTGAGGCACAATATGTGGATAACCAGCTATGGCTGAGAAATTGAGTGGGGAAAACCTCCCGGATAGCATAGCCTCCATAGCCAATTAACTTGTCTCACTCTTGCACATTCACCATGGTGACTCCATTGTTTAGAATCTTTTGGTGACTCTAAGAATATTAGTACTGAGATTCACCCTCAGATTCTAAACAATGGCGTCTCCATGGTGAATGTGCATTCTTGAAGGTGTACAACTTCAGTCACCATCTAAAGCTGGAACTGTGCAATGTCGTTCTTTCCAGGGAGCTTTTCAATCTGGAACAATAGCTGAAAAGCGTTCTTGAGAAAGCTTTCCTTTCTTAATAATATTCTTTGGGTCAGCATCAGGTGTTTCCAGAGGTAGATGTGGAGTATACGTCTTGTGTCTGCCTTTGGGAGCCACAAATGAAACAGTGGAGTCGCCAGGTGCAAGATACAATCTTTAAGGTACTGATTTCTTATGCACCTTTAGAATCGGAATTTCTTTGTCGATCATGCCCAGGGAAATGTCTTCAATTCGTTCCCCGAAAATGACGCCATGAATGTTAGTGGTGAGAGTCACCCTCAGATTGCAGGAGGATAAGCCTAGAACCCATCAAAATGGTTGTGGGGGTAGGTTTATGATTGGAGGTCAAATGGACAAAGCTCAGCGTAAGAATGTTTAAACATAGCAAATTGGGCTAGCAATGCATAAGAAAATGAGGTTTTCATTAACTTCAGTTAGTGGTTTATGGATAAAGGTGAGAAGGAGGAAGAATTAGTGAGGAAAGTGGACAAGTCTGCTATAACACCCTGTTTCCCCCAGCTTGTAAATATAACTAGATTGGCCAAGAACTATGGCAAAATCATAAATGTGAATATGTGATGTAAATGGACCTTGAGGAGAAGGTCAATAAATGTGAATGACATTTAGAACTTATTGTAGGACTGCTGAGAGGGGATGTGCAGAAAAAGAGACCACGATGGCGATGGAGGACACCTGAAAAGGTGGCGTTAACTTCCACCGAGAATTAAATATCGTATTTGGACTCCACTGGCCCGGAGAACCAAAAGCGGCTCATTGGCCCTAAAATTCAATGCCTCGCAGGCTGGTAGGAAGATGGCTTGATGAGGGATGGGATGGTGAACCACCCATCCATAGAGTCGTCAGGCCTAATCGGCGCGAGGTTAATCACGCCACACACAACCTCGCGAGAGAATAAGGTGTATGGTAGAGGCGATTGAAAGGGGGACACGAGGGAAAACTCTGGCAGTTTTTACGCAGAGTGAGTGATAGCAGAGAGGAAGGATTGCAACCTTCGCTCCTGGTCACTGGGAGACAGAGAGATGCAGTCTCAGAGCATCGTGGTCTCAGCTCGGGGGTGGCTAGTGGTAAATCCGTTGGGAGTCGCTATGCCTACGGTTGGGTGGAAACGAGCACCCCTATTAGTAGTCGCACCCACTTCTGGTGTTATTTCTGATAAGTGTTTTA
>ML776910.1:807894-821954 GCA_009831015.1 Picea engelmannii | reverse complement strand
ATTTTTATAACTTCATAAACCATTATTATTTTTAATACTATAATATTTTATAACTAATAAAACATTTTAAAATTTTACTCCTATCTAAGATCGATTGAGGAGTGGTGGGACCTAAGGCTGGATCTTATCACGAACAGAAGCTCAAATTCAATTAATTTTCAAACACTATGATGATCAGTAAAATATATATATATAGTAAAAGATTAGTGATATCAATTGGGTTTAGTTTGGATGATTGTGAGGACTAATTATTATCCTTCTCAATAAAATTGAATTCCCATATCTCATTTCATAATGAATATGAATATATTGTAATGGCTTTTAACTTATATGTATTGAAAAATTGTCTTTTCTATTCAATTAAATAACAAAACAACTACTTATTGTGATTCTTCATTAAAAAGACAAAGTTATGAAAATCAACTGAAATCAACAAACAAAACCAACATTCAATAAAAATAACCTCAAAATCCTTCATTTCTATATAAAAATCCATATGAAAGTTGCGTGCTCTCTTTCCAACAGGCTTTGAAAGACGTTGGAGTCCAACAGTGTGGTGATTTTACCTCTATCCATGAAATTCCTCCAAATTTCTTCACCCGTATGCTTCAGTAGTCAAGTCAATATGGACAACTCGGAAGTTTGGAAGGACGGGAGAATCTGATAATACTGAGATTTTCTTTTTATTCTAAACATTTGCCCCAATTTATTAGGCGAATATTAAGCGCCCCCTAATCTACGACCGGGTGATCATTGCTCCCCAATTTATTCGCCACTCAATTCGATACATTTCTTTGACCAACACCATTTTCATTAGAATTTGATAAATCTGCGATTTTCTCTCCGTTGAAGATTTGAAGGACGGGACCCGATTTATTCGCCCACTCAATTCAAGTCGACACGATCACTTTTCCAACCCCAACACCTTTTTTAGGTCAATAGGCACATTTCTTTCATTTTCTCTGCCCAACTTTAAATGACGACTGTGTTTGAAAGACGTTGTACATTGTTAAATTTCACCCAATTTATTCGCCCATGTGCCTTTTTCTCTTCCAGAAGGAAAATTTCACCCAATTTATTTGCCCATATGCCCACTCAAGTCAATTCAATACCGACATTTCCTTGATCATTTTTCCAACCACCATTTTTTCATTAAAATCCCGAAAATTCCTCCAAATTAATTCACCCTTATGCAACAGTAAAATCAGTTAATACAATTAAAATCGAGTCAAGTCAATACGGACAACTGACAAGATTTGAAGGACGGGACGGTAGAATCTGATAGAAAATTTCACCCGATTTATTTGTCCACTCAATTCAAGTCTATACGATCACTTTTCCAACTCCAACACCATTTTTCATTAGAATTTGATAAATATGCAATTTTCTTTCCATGGAAGAAATTTTCACCCAATTTATTCCCATACAGACATTCCCACTCTATGTCAAGTCAATACAGACATTCCTCTGATCACTTTTCCATCTCAATCACCATTTTCCGTTAAAATCTAATAATACTGCGATTTTTCACCAATTGATTCGCCCATATGACTGCCTACTGAAGTCAGCTTAATGCGGACATTTTCAGGTCAATAGGCACATTTCTTTCATTTTCTCCGCCCAACTTTAAATGACGGCTGCGTTTGAAAGACATTGTACATTGTTAATACAACCATTTGTCTTTACCTTCTATCGCTTTTGCGCGTCGATTTTCCAACAAAATCCCTTAAATTAAAAAGAAAAAAAAATTAGTATTCATCATTACTATTCATTATAAAAAATAATTCACACTTTTTTTTCCAACCATATAAAAAATATTCACACAGTTTTCCAACTATAAAATATTCACACATTTTTCCAACTATAGATAAAATCAAATCAAGTTAATAAATATGTTTAAAATCAAATCAATGAATTATTAATATGCCACGATTCATATCATAAAATATCTTCCCCACTCACTGTCAAAAAATTCTTTATTGTATTTCAACTTTATTAATAGGTTTATTGTGATATTATAAATTATCTTCACTACTCATCCTCAATTATTGATCCTCAATAAAATATTTATTGTATTTCAACTTTTCCTAATAAATTTAGTATGATTTCAAATTTTATGCGATAATTAAGATGAATAATAATTAAGAACTATGAAATAAGTTTCATTATTACGGTATCTGCTTCGCATTATTCAGATCTTCATGATGCTTACTCCATTGCTTAGTCTCGGGGTTAACACGACCACAATAACGTCCAGTCGAAGGGGAAGCCTGCAGTGCCCTGGTCGACGATGCCTAGACGCCTTCATATAACGGTCTATCATCCATGATATTCCTAATAACCTCCTTGAAAAACTTCTCTAATTCAGTAGGCTCACCTGACATTCTCACTTTTAAACAGATGGGCCGGGGTAGGCGAATGGGTAAGCGGGGTACACAAACGGATGACGAGGTCTACCTTTAGATAACACAGCTCGACACACAGACAATCCTTTGTTATCTCAGTTAATCATGGGTAGCGAAAAATGGTCTCGGCACAGCGTCCAATGGGTTAAATAAGCAGAGTAGCATAACAGATTCTTCCAACGGCCAGGAATACTTCCACCAATGCGGATCTGTCCATTATGGCGCAGTCTCAATGTCCCAAAAGTGGTCCATCAGCCCATAAATGCATCTTCTAACCGTTCTAGAGCGTCGTTATAATGGTAGAGGCACCTCCAACGGTCACATAGCTTCGCCAGGGCGAAGTCTCATTCTACGTGGTCATATAGCTTCGCCAGGACGAAGTCTCATTCTGCTCAGTCATGTTGTTCCAGCGAGGCTCAAATCCTGCAATCCCACCTCCTGCGAGGTTCTAGTCTGGAAAGTCTTCCATCTGGTCTTCGTAGCTTCCTATGGCTTTTCCAACTTAGATTTCTTTTTATTAAGCTTACTTGCCTTTTTTCTTGTGATTTGAGTCTCACTAAATGTTTCTCGAATCCTCTTTCCATTCTTATTCTTATCTTCTCCTAGCGCAGTCGCTTCGCACTGTTGTTGTTCCCTCAAAGGGTTTGAAATTAATATCCCTTTTCTTAACACTTCTTGAGTGGACATACTTATTTCTTGAATGGGTAGGTCCTTCAAACCTTCTTTTATTCTTTCAACCTTGACAGTTAATTCTCTTATCTTTTGTTCCTGTTGCTTCTACTTATCCTCTCGTTCTTCTATTAGTCGGTCTATTTTTCTAGCTATGAAATACCTTAGTTATTGCATTTTCTTTTCTGTAGCTTCTTCCTCTACTTTCCTTCTGATCTGATCCTTTTCAATCCAAGTCTTACCTAACAAAAGTGGGAAAGGGGCATTGTCCCCAACAAACTTAATGACTTCAAATTACTCTTGAGTCAATGTTCCATGAACAGTAATAGGTACATTAGTAACTCTTCCACATAGGGTTATCATCTTTCCTCTAAACAAGCCTATCCTTCCCAATGAATGTACCACAGTAGATTCTCCCAAAATTTTCCAAGTTCCTTCTGTCATAATATTCACTTGTGTTACCTCATCCAAGACACAGCCTATGCTGAAGTCTTCTATTCTTGCACTTATGCGATGTTTTACTTTCAGGATCTCTCGTAAACTAAAATCTTTGTGAACATTCATCATTTCTTTCAACTGTAATAACATAGTCTAAACTTCCTATGATTCTTTCTCTAGTATTCTCTTAGCCTTTTGACTTCCTTCATAGTTTTCTTGTCTCATGTTCATTTTTTAACCTTTAGCAATCATCCTTGGACAATTCTCAACCTCATGACCAATAATCTTACAACAATGACAAATCGGACCTGTACTAGGGCATTCCTTAGCAAGATTTCCTAGTCTTTTGCAATTATAAAATAATGTCAATCCTCTTTTTCTCTTAAATGTTCCCCAACCTCTTTTGTACTATGCACTAGGATCATAGTGTTGGACCTGCAATCTGCAAAAAAAATTCCTAGGTTCCTACATCGACTTATTAGTCCCAAAACTCTTTCTATGCATACGAATAACATATCTTTCTTAATTTCCATTAAATTTACTCAAATCATCTCTTTCTTTCAACTGCGCTAAGCATCTACAGATCTATATATTGTACATAATAATCTAAGTAGTGTGCAGATTCGTAACATAAACAACACAACACAAAGCAAACAAAAGACAAAAGATATAAATGGTTCACCCCAGTGTGGGGCTATGTCCACCAATTGTTTCGACTTCTTTATTATTCATCAATCTCTTACATTCAGTGACTCATGTGCACTAAGCCACAGAGTCGAGCTTCGCATAGGACAGAAGATCTCCACACTGAGCACTAGATCCTCCTTCCAACTAGTTCAAGGCACATAGCCAACTCTCTATCAAGCATAAAGACTTACACATAGACGTTCCCTTGCACAAAGCCATTCAAATCACTTGCACTTAGCCACTTCCCCTTCTTCTCTTCTTCTACTACAATACATTCTTACTTATTTATACTTTGAATATCCCTTACAATAAGGCCTAATCATGGGTAAACCCCATGGGCCGACATCCCATAAACCATTACAAAAACCCTAAAGAACCCCTTACTAGGTCCACATAGCCCACAAAATGAGTGAGATCCACAATCTTAGCTTCGCCTGGGTGCTCCTTCCTTGAACAATGTGTCGAAGTCCAAAAAGTGGATCAAATTTGACCAAGGTTTCCTCAAAACTTGGTAGAGTGCCAACAGGCCCCCAACACTCACCTGTGACTCATCCCGAGTCACTTAGTTCTGGATATCATTGCTTCGAAGGCCTCGAGCTTAACTCGAGCTTCCTTGAATTGTTGCTTCTCCTGAGCCTCCTTCTCAGCGATCTCCTGGATCATTTTCTCTATAATAGGACCTTCTAGGCATTGTTCTACTGTTCCAACCATTTGGTCCAATTGCGAGCCTTGTCCATCAATTTCTTCGAACACCTTGGAAGCTTCATCCTGCACAGGTTGTAGCTTCTGCGTGACTTCCATTAATTTACCCTGGATGGAAGTGATATGTTTTTGTACTATGCGCTGCTCCTGGGATCCCTTCATTCTTTCAACTATGGTGAGCAGCTACATCTGGGCATGCACTGATAATGCCTGTTAATGTGCCTCTTGTAACTGTGCTTCCATATTCCTTAGATATGGATCTTCTGCGACGCATTCATATGTCTGTGTGCTTCTATTGCTCAATTGTTTTCATTTTGAGGCGAGGGCTCTGATTCTTACAACTGTGTTCTTAGCGGCTTCCTCCCTCTAGTCATGCACCTCCTGCGGAGTGCTCGACACTGCTTGGTCCTCCAACTCTATTATCCTTGCTTGAAGCTATTGGATGGTCTCAGTAAGCTTCACAACTTGAGCCTCAACTTGCTCCTCCTGTTCCAAGCCTGGAACATAGTGATATTCTTTATTCACCACTTCTTTAACTACGTCCTTCTTTGCGAGCAACTACTCCTTTTCTTTCTGTAGTTGGGTCTTTTCCTCCTGGACCATCACCTGAAATTCTTCTCTCTCACTTTCATAGGCAGTTAGACTGCACCGCACTACTCATAATTGTTCTAAGGCTTCATATTTCTCTTGTTTCAATGATTTTGTAACATTCTCCTTCTCTTCTTGGACTTTCTGAAGTCAAGCTTCTGTTGCATCTACAAGTCTTCTCAATTGGGTTGGTTCATCCCCTAATTCTACAATCTGTGACAAGGAAGGCGCATTAAGTATTGCACATACCAAACAAATAGCTTGTTGTACTTCTTTCAATTCCTTCTCGACTCTTCCATATAGCTCTTCCTTCTTTGCTCCATATCTCTGCAAGATGTCCTCAGAAGCATCCTACATAGCTTCATGAACCAAACTGATATCATCCTTTGTGAGCGTGGCTTCTAATTGGGGCATATTAGCGCGTGTCTTATTTCTTTTGTGGTGTTACTGTCCCATAAGGGGGATCTTTTGATGGTGTAGCTTCGCCTCCTCCTTTATCATCCTCTCCTCCTTGTCCATCTTATTTGTCTCCTCCTCCTAGTGATCCAGATCCATTTTCTTGAGAAGCGTTGTCCTCGTCATCGATCTCTATATCCTGGACTTCTTCCTGTTTCTTCTTCTTTGTCGTCCCACTGGACTATCTGACATGCTCAACTTGAGTGACCATGGGGCTTCCTATGGTGTAAGTGTCGGAGATTTCTGCATCACTGACGGGTACAAGGAACTCCTATGGCCATTTCTTTGTGATCTTCTCCATGTCTTCATCTATTAGCTTCTAGTACGATTGTAACTCTTCCTTGTTCTCATATCTGCATGCAGTGATATAGATGAAATCCAGATCTGCGTGGAATTTTTCTATTGGTCTTTACTATTGCAGGGTGTGCGGTGTCATGCATGGAAATGACTCGATGGAAACCTTCAATTGTTGATAGTACGCATGAACCACAGCATTGGACTGCCACTACTTGGTCATGTCGTTGGTGTACAACAAGGTGGAAAACCTAGCGACCAACAGCTTCGATGGTTCGATCTTCAGAAAGGTGGCTACTTCAGGCATTTTCCAAGCGATAAATGTGATCAAAATGATCAACCAGATGAAGTGGAACTCGTACCCCAAATCCTCGGCTTTGTGGAAATCCTTCTCCAATTCATTGACGAGGTAGCTCGCCCAATTCATATGCATGCCCTCCACACATTTTCATGCGAGGTCCACCACGAACCCAGTGACCTATGTGGGGCGGTTCTTCCTTATGAGCTTTCCAGCTATGAGTTGGCAAGCGAGGTACACTGCACCATCCTTCATAAAGGCTACCTTGTAATCTCGCTTTCCTTTTTCTACTTCTTCGTAAGATTTCTCGATGCGTTGTGTCAGGGATCAGTTTGAGGCCTTCCTTGGACATAATTGATGAGGGTCATGTCCCTTCATGCTTAAGCCTGTAATCTGGTGGATCAACGTCGGATCCACAATAATCCTTTGGTTGAGCCACATGTATCCGACATTTTCCTTTTTTTCCTGTTTCTTCGACTTATCCTCTTGTTCTTCTATTAGTCTGTCTATTTTTCTAGCTATGAAATACCTTAGTTGTTGCTTTTTCTTTTCTGCAGCTTCTTCCCTTTCTTTCCTTCTAATCTGATCCTTCTCAATCCAACTCTTACCTAACAAAAGTGGGAAAGGGGCGTTGTCCCCAACAAACTTAATGACTTCAAATTCCTTTTCAGTCAATGTTCCAAGAATAGTAATAGGTACATTAGTAACTCTTCCACATAGGGTTATCATATTTCCTTTAAACAAACCTATCCTTCCCAATGAAGGTACCATAGTAGGTTCTCCCAAAATTTTCCAAGTTCCTTCTGTCATAATATTCACTTGTGTTTCCTCATCCAAGACATAGTCTATGTCGAAGTCTTCTATTCTTGCACTTATGCGATGTTTTACTTTCAATATCTCTGGTAAACTGACATCTTTGTGAACATCCATTTTTTATTTCAACTGTAATAACATAGTCTGAACTTCCTCTAATTCTTTCTCTAGTATTCTCTTAGCCTTTTGACTTCCTTCATAGTTTTCTTGTCTCATGTTCATTTGTTCAACTTTATCAATCATCCTTGGACAATCCTCAACCTCATGACCAATAATCTTACAACAAAGACAAATCGGAACTGTACCAGGGCATTCCTTAGAAATATTTCCTGGTCTTCTGTAGTTATAACATAATGTCAATCCTCTTTTTCTCTTAAATGTTCCCCAACCTCTTCTATACTGCGCACTAGGATCACATTGTTGGACCTGCAATCTGCAAAAAAAATTCCTAGGTCCCTGCATCCACTTATTAGTCCAAAAACTCTTTCTATGCATAGGAATAACATATCTTTCTTCATTTCCATTAAATTTACTCAAATCATCTCTTTCTTTCAACTGCGCCCTAGCCTTCAGACTAGGAAAAAACCTATTAAACGTACTTAAGTTCATACTTTCAAAACAAAAATGTTCACTTCTATTACTCTTGCCAAAGCACAAATCCTTACCTCTTTTAAGATCTTACTTCTTTTCTTCAGATTGGATTTCTTTCTTAGCATAGAGCTTCGCAAGTCAAGTAGAGTACTGCGCACTTCAGCAGTAGGTCTACGCACAAAGCTTCTCTTTTCTTTACATGAGTTCCCAACAATCACAGTTTCAGGTCTCGATAACGAAACCATTTGTTGGCATAGGGGCAGACCCAGGGTTCAATGCTCAACAACGCACCAACAAAACCCTAACTACCAGCCCTTTCGAAAACACCTACAAAGCATGGGAAATCTCACCCGATGTAGAAGTAGGGGGCGTTACTAGATGCAGGTGTCTGTAACCAATATGGGACACAGATATGTGATAACAACACTTTGCATGGTATTCTATTAACACTTAGATGTTGATATGCATTATTTCATTAGCTTTATTAACATCTCATAACATACTCAAATATAGATCGATGTTGTAACAATAAATATTAAGCACTTCAACCACTTATCACATAGCACTGATTTAGATCTAACATTCATTTATCTTTAACACAAGTAAAGCACTAAGTATCTATAGATCTATCTATTATACATAATAATCTAAGCATTGATTAGATTCATAACATAAACAACACACCACAAAGAAAACAAAAGACATAATATATACATGGTTCACCCAAGTGTGGGGCTACATCCACCAACTGCTTCGTCTTCTTTATTATTCTTCAATCTCTTACATTCAATGACTCCTATGCACTAAGCCACATAGTCGAGCTTCACATAGGGTAGGAGATCTGCGCACTAAGCGCCAGATCCTCCTTCCAACTAGGTCAAGGCACAGATCCAACTCTCTATCAAGAACAGAGACTTACACATAGACGTTCCCTTGCACAAATCCAGTCGAATCACTTGCATTTATCCACTTCCCCTTCTTCTCTTCTTCTACTACAATACATTCTTACTTATTTATACTTTTACAATCCCTTACAATAAGGCCTAATGATGGGTAAACTCCATGGGCCGACATCCCATAAACCATTACAAAAACCATAAAGAACCCCTTACTAGGTCCACATAGCCCGCAAAATAAGTGATATCTTTGATCTCAACTTCGCTTGGGTGCTCCTTCCTCGACGAATGTGTCGAAGTCCAAAAAGTGGATCAACTCTGACCAAGGTTTCCTCAAAACTTGGTTGAGGGCCAACATATATATAAATTTAGATTCTTTCTCTTGAAATTAAATGGGTAATAGGAACCATATTCCCTATTAGGGTTTTGTTTGTTAATAAAGTATACATAGGGTTTGTTCTCTTGGTAAGTAAAGAGGTTATGTTTACTACCTTTGCACTCAAATATTATTGTAATATCTTTACTCTATAAATATCTTTATTTATTCAAGAGTTGTGGTTTGGAAAGAATGAAGTCCCAATAGGGTTTATGTTATGGGTTTCTCTTGTTGTTATTTCTATAAATAGATGCATAAAAAGGCCCATGTCAACTATTTGTTTGCTTGTTGATAGTGCATTGTTAAAGAATATGTGTGTGTGTGTGTGTGTGTTAAAAAAATGAATTTGTCTCACAAGTTATTCACATAGATTAGTTAAACCATATCTATTTTATTTACAAATAAAAAGAGTAGAAATATTTGAAACCCTTGTCTTCTTTTCATATGTAATAAAATAGTGATTTAAAAGTATCTTTATGGTTTTCTCTCATTTCTATTTCACTAATTTGTTCAATAATAGTAAATAATAATACTAAGCATATTGTTGAGATATGATCATCAAGTACTAAATAAAACACATAATCTTTCTGTTAGTGTTGAGATTCACCCTTAGATTGTGGGAGGATAAGCCCAACACCCATCAAAATGGTTGTGGGGGTAGGTTTATGATTGGAGTTCAAATGGACAAAGCTCAGTGTAAGAATGTTTAAACGCAGAAAACTGGGCTAGCAATGAATAAGCAAATGAGGTTCTCATTAACTTCAGTCAGTGGTTTAAGGCTAAAGGTGAGAAGGAGGAAGACTTAGTGAGGAAAGTGGAAAAGTCTGCCATGAGCATCTGACCCTCAAGCAACTTGGTGCAGAAAAACTCAAGCACAAGAGGACTCTTGAACTTAAATTTAAGATATTGAAATATATCACAACAACATTATAATCAAACCTCCATTACAATACAACTACAACATCTCGTCTAGATCATCCATGCACAAGAATTTCAACATAAGAGGAAAAATGAAAGTGAAAGAAAATAATGAAACAGATCATAGCAACATTATAATAAAACCTCCATTACAATAAAACTACAACATCCCATCTGGATCATCCATGCATGAGTGTTTCAGCACAAGATGAAATAAGATGATGAAAGAAACTAAATTCTATTAATGAGAAAGTCTCAGGTCTCATACATAACCAGAGAACAACTCTGCTATCAAACTGTTACAAATAGGGAGCTCTTCTCAACCATTGAACCTAACATATTCTTCAACTGGCATATTTATACTCAAAACAATGGAAAACAGTTAACAGTGTGAGTTGGTCATCATGTCCAAGGTTTTTCCATCTGTGTCTCCATCTTTCATACTATGCGTGTATCCTTCTGTCAGGCGAAAGCTCAGATCAACATGGGTCTATAGGAAAAAACCGTCCCTCGTGGTACCTCGGGCTGATAGTTCTGTCTCCATGGCTAGACCCTCCATGATTTTCATTTATGGAGTGATCCGAGGTTTCAACTACCAGTCCTTGTTCATTAACTGAATTCTCCTTGAGATCGAAATGAGGCTTGACGACTAGGGGCCGATCATGTGTTGTTATTGGATTTGGTGATGAATGAGCACGTGATTTCAAGGCCGTTGAAAGCAGTTTTTACCCACACCTCTTTTGGGCCTGAAACTCACCACCTTCTTCCACGTATCTCTCGCGCAATACCATGGTTTAGATTTTGGCCCTCTCAAGGATTTTAATGCCTCAGCAAGTTGCGGCCCCGAAATGAAGAGTGGTCGTTGATCTCGTCGCAATCTGCGATCTGGGAGCACCTGCTATTTTAGCACCCCCGCTAAATCTTATTTTCCTGCCAACTATAACATCCTCCAAACCACGCTTAGAGATGGCACTAAATTGAACTGCACAGGGGATCTCTACCGTTGAAAAATGCACCTGCCTACTTTCCTGTGCTCATGGCTATCACCTACGACCCTTGACAACTTCATGCAATAATGTTGGCTCTACAGGGGATGGCATGCTCCATGTGAGCTGCCAAGAACAAGAAGTTTCAATGCCTTAGTTGTTGGGTTGTGGAGTCGAGCTCAAATACATTTTTCTAAAGACAGCAGGCTGACATGTAAACTACTCAACATAAAAGGAAAACTAACACACATGATCCATAAGGAACTTATTTATGTACAATCCTAAAGTAACCGACTTTTACAATGCACTAGGTGAAAATAAACTTCCACCAGAGCCATTCAAGTAACTTCCTAACTGAAAACTTATTTACTATGTCACTGATCAACAAGGGACAATAAAACTATGACAACAAATTAATTACATTCTTCAGATTACCTCCCAATGATGAAGGTAAGATAAAGCTTGAAGTCTTCAATACATTGAGGAAATAAAACTCTATGTACTCCCCTACAAGGTCATAAAATAGGTGATAAAACTTACTGGATTGGTAACAGAAAGCTTGTTCTGCTTTACAGTTTCTCACATATGGTTGAATGTTTGTGTCAAGCACAGGTGAGTGAATGGATGATGCAGGATGCTAATCCACTTCTATTTTATCTTCTCTGATAACATTTGCTAGCTGATGGAAAGAAATATCCTCATGTATATCAATCAATGACGCTTTCTCTTTATCATACTTCTCTTGGTAAAAGTTTTAATTTTCATTCAAAGGTTGTCTGCTAATGATTTTTTCTTCTAAGGTAAAAAACAGTTGATCATCTTCATCATTGTCTCCATAATGATCAAATAAAGGAGGAGTCTTGAATGACATACCAAGAGGTATATTCTACCCAACATGAGAAAATTGTTCTTCATTATTAAACACATGCTTCCTATCAAGATTAAATCTAGAAAGAAATATCTTATCATCACCATATGATTCAAAAATAGGCTGCTCATATCTAGGTTTTTTAGAAACAGGGTTACAAAGAGTATCATCTTCCAGAACAGACTCAATTTATGCACTTTCCTTATTGAGACAACAAAAAAAGTTTTCATTTGATGGAGATGAACAGGGAAGAGAAAGAGTTGATTCCTCATCCAAGGAATCTTCTTCATTCTCACATCCTTCATAAGAGTCAATTATATCCTGAACACAATCTTTATACTCCTCACAACAACTATGACAAATTAACTCAAAGGAATAAAATTTTTGACAATGAATATTGAAAGTTGCATGAAACTCTTCGAGTGAAGAAACGCTAGAAAGCTCAAGAGAGTGATACCAAATACGAGGATCTCCTTGAAGAGAGTACATAAACAACTTCATATGTATGTCTTCATGTTGGATGTCAAGCTGTTGAATCAAAGCATGAAATTCTAGAACATTCTCAATAGGGATGTAATTCTCACCTTCATAAAATCTTGGCAGCAGATCTTGCCATTCATCAATTTGAGGCACAATATGTGGATAACCAGCTATGGCTGAGAAATTGAGTCGGGAAAACCTCCCGGATAGGATAGCCTCCATAGCCAATTAACTTGTCTCACTCATGCACATTCACCATGGCGAATCCATTGTTTAGAATCTATTGGTGAATCCAAGAATATTAGTATTGAGAGTCATCCTCAAATTCTAAACAATGACGTCTCCATGGGAAATGTGCAGTCTTGAAGGTGTACAACTCCAGTCACCATCTAAAGCTAGAACTGTGCAATGTCGTTCTTTCCAAGGAGCTTTTCAATCTGGAACAACAACTGAAAAGCATTCTTGAGAAAGATTTCCTTTCTTAATAATATTCTTTGTGTCAGCATCAGGTGTTTCCAGAGGTAGATGTGGAGTATACCTCCTGTGTCTGCCTTTGGGAGCCACAAATGAAACAATGGAGTCGCCAGGTTCAAGATACAATCTTCAAGGTACTGATTTATTATGCACCTTCAGAATCATAATTTATTTGTCGATCAATCCCAGGGAAATGTCTTCAATTCATTCCCTGGCAATGACTCCATGAATGTTAGTGGTGAGAGTCACCCTCATATTGTAGGAGGATAAGCCTACAAGCCATCAAAATAGTTGTGGGGGTAGGTTTATGATTGGAGGTCAAATGGACAAAGATCATCGTAAGAATGTTTAAACATAGAAAATTGGGCTAACAATGCATAAGAAAATGAGGTTTTCATTAACTTCAGTTAGTGGTTTATGGCTAAAGGTGAGAAGGAGGAAGAATTAGTGAGGAAAGTGGACAAGTCTGCCATGAGCATACAGCCTTCAAGCAGCTTGGTGCAGAAAAATTCAGGCACAAGAGGACTCTTGAACTTAAGTTTAAGATACTTAAATATATCACAACAACATTACAATCAAACCTCCATTACAATCTAACTACAACATCTCATCTAGATCATCCGTGCATGAGCATTTTAACATAAGAGGAAACATGA
Organism: Picea engelmannii; assembly: GCA_009831015.1. Lineage (NCBI taxonomy): Eukaryota > Viridiplantae > Streptophyta > Pinopsida > Pinales > Pinaceae > Picea > Picea engelmannii. Next base: position 808,359 of record ML776910.1, on the reverse strand, counting down.
AAGTGAAAGAAAATACTGAAACAAATCATAGCAACACTATAATCAAACCTCCATTACAATACAACTACAACATCTCGTTTGGATCATCCATGCACGAGTGTTTCGGCACAAGAGGAAACAAGATGATGAAAGAAACCGACTTCTATTAATGAGAAAGTCTCAGGTCTCATACATAACCAGAGAACAACTTTGTTATAAAACTATTACAAATAGGGAGCTCTGCTCAACCATGGACCCTAACATATTCTTCAACTGATGTATTTATACTCAAAACTGTGGACAACTGCTAGGAGGGCGAGCTAGCCATCATTGTTGATTAAGGTTGGTTTTCATTGCTGTCAACCCTTGAAGAAAGACCCGTAGCACAAAGGTTTGGGTAATGGACCCAATAGTGTTTGATGTAAATATGACTCATTATTGTTTTGTCATGGTTGATAAGAAGTAAATATGGATGAACTCCAAAGT
>ML776910.1:785262-804242 GCA_009831015.1 Picea engelmannii | reverse complement strand
AAATTAAATGACTCACCAGGTTGGTAGGTAAATGGCTCCTCATGAGTAATGAGGGATGGGGGTGAACTGCCCATCCATAGAGTCCTCAGACCTGACCACCACGAGGAAGATCGTGCCACATGCAACCTCGCCGAAAAACGAAAAGGCAGGAAGAGTGTGCAATCAAGGGGGTAGACGTGAGGGAAGGAAAAAGAGGAAAGAACTTCGGAAAATACAGAGTGATAGCAGAGAAGAAGGAGAGTAACCTTCATTCTCGGTCACTGGCGAACAAAGACTCAATCTCGCAGTATCGTGGTCTCAGCTTGGGGGTGGCTAGTGGTAAATCCATTCGGAGTCGCTGAGCCTACGGTTGGGTGGAAATGAGCACCCCTCTCAGCAGTTGCATCACCTCTGGTGTTTCTCTGATAAGTGTTATATCTTGTATCTTGAAATTTATATGTTGACATGTATGCTCATAGTCTGTGCAATTTATGAATGGTTTGAGTATAAGACTGTCTGTGTGGTGTTTTGATAAGAAATGGTGGTTGCATGCTTTTATTGGAAGGACCACATATGGCTTATGTTTATAGATAGATTTATATATATGTATATTGAACTAATTAAGGCTTCAAGTCTATTTTTGGGAAATCTATGCCCTTATTCGTCTCCAGGAATACCCAAAATAGATCTCTCCACAGAGATACCCTCTCTGGAAAGCTTACCAAGAACCTGAAAGAGGATTTGGTGGCGCAAGTCTTATCCATCTTGTGCGAGGAAGAATGGTCCTCGTAGATCCCAACATTTCGGCATTTCGGTACCTAGAGTACCCAAGGGCGAGTCCCCTTACACTCACAAGTCCCGAAACCCTGACTTGCGAAATCCTGAATTATTAGCATGGGGGTAAATTAAGAGTTTTCGGAGTTTCGGCACCCGGAATATCTAGGTGTGAGTTTTCTTGTACTTGCGAGTCCCAAAACCTCGATTTACAAAATCTCGAAATGGCAGCGTGTGGTTAAGTATCGATCGATGGATGAGATCCTGTCAGAAGATCTGAGGTCAGTCGCGACCGTTAGATTGGAGGAAGAAATGAGGGAATTAATGCCTCAACCCCTTTCCTTTTTATCTTCGTAAGTAGCGACGAAATCGGGACCGTAGATCCCCAAGGTCCGTGGGAGTATCTGGACCATCCTTTTATAAGGGCACGTCGTGGTCGGTAAGCGTTTCGGCACTCGGGGAATCAAAGGGCAAGAACCCTGGTCATCGTGAGTCGCAAAATCTTGACAACTGAAACCCCGAAATAGTTTAAAGTGTGGATAAGCATCGCACAACAAACGAGATTCTGTTGGAAGATCTGCGGTCAATCACGACCATTAGATTGGAGGAAGAAACGAGGGCGTTAAATGCCTCAACCTCTTTCTTTTATCTTCATGAGTAGCGAAGGAATCAGGACCGTAGATCCCAATATCCATGGAAGTTGGACCATCCATTTGTAGAGGACACATGGCTGTCGGTTAGCGTTTCGGCACCCGGGAGACCAAAGGGCAAGAACCCTTGTCTTCGCAAGTCACGAAATCCCGGTAAACGAAACCCGAATCTGTTTAAGTGTGACTAAGTTTGAGAAAGTCGTGATTTGATCATGACTGTTGATCATCCTGAAAAGATCATAATGGTTGATCGTGGGTAAAGGTCACAGCCGTCCACCAGAGCGACACGTGGCTGTCAGTCGACATTTCGACGTTTTGGCACCTGGGAAACCAAAGGGCAAGAACCCTTGTCTTCACAAGTCGCGAAATCTCGATACTCGAAACCCCGATGCGCTCTGTGGAAGAAAGGAGGAGTCCCGAAAGGATCTAGATCATCCATCGGAGGAGACGCGTGGTGAGCGGTTAGAGTTCGGGGAAAGCTCCAAAATCCCGTGGACCGTTGGATCCAAATCCTCGAGGATCGTTGATCTTCTACACAAATCCCCATATCGAGATTCGGGGATTGGACTGACAAGAGTTTTGGAGTCGTTGCATCGTGAACTCCCGGTTCACGAAACTCCGAAAAGATCTGAACCATTGGATCCAAGACATCGAGAGCCATTGGATCTCATACAAGAACTCGAGTATCGGGTTTCAGGGTTTAAAGAGTTGAAAGACTTGACTCTCTTGCATTTCGAACTCCCGATTTCTGAAATCCCGATACGACCAAGATCGTCGGATCAGGGGAGGCTTATAGCCGTTGATCTCCCTTTGGAGGGGAACTTCGGAGATTACAGAGTTTCAGGGATTTGAAAGGGAGAGGAAGAGACATCACATCACGATTCCTTGAATTGCTAAAAGCTGGTAATGCTTTGTCGATTTAGCGTGTGGTCACGGAACAGGGTCACCTAGATAAGACCCAAGCGGGGAGCTTGTCACTCGCCAACCCTTTCGGGGTTCAGCATTTCGGGGTTTGAAGGGTTGAAAGACTTGACTCTCTTGCATCGCTAAGTCGCGGAATGCGAAAGGTGCCTCTTGGCTTGGCCTGTGGTCATAACCAACGATCACATGGAGGTGGATAAGGGAAGAGCTAGCTTGCGCTAGGCCCCTGTAGGAATTCAGGGGTTCTATCCCTTGAGGAAAAGAAAAAAAATTATTATGTTGTAGTGGGTGTGTGATAGAGGACCTTCAGAGGAAAATCATTCACTCAGGACACACAATCACTGAGTAGCAGGAGGAGAATGAAATCAAAAGGCAACTGGGGGAAATATATAAGCAAGAAGAAATCCTGTGGAGACAAAAATACCGAGTTCAATGGCTCAATGAGGGAGAGAAAAACAACAAATTCTTCCACCGGTCCATGTTCCACAGATGCCTCATCAATCGCATTACAAAGATGGAAGACCCACAAGGAAACACCTTGTTCACTCATTAGGAAATATCGCACGAGTTGTCAGAATTCTACAAGGATATCCTCTCAAAACCAAAGGTGGACCGTACCTCATTAATAGAGCGAGTAACCCAAAATATCCCAACCATTATCACACAGGAACAGAATGAGGCTCCCATGACACCAATAACGCACACATAAGTGGATCAAGCTATTCAAGATTTACCCATAGGTAAGGCTCCAGGCCCAGATGGCTTCACCACAGACTTCTTCCACTCCTATTGGCCAATGCTAAGGGATGAAGAGTGACAGTTGGTGGATGAATCACACAACTCAGGCAAACTTCTTCCAGCACTAAATGCCACTTTCCTCACCCTAATACCCAAAGAAGAAAGAGTAACAAACCTGAAAAATTTCAAACCCATAACACTCTGCAATGTGATCTATAAAATCATCTCCAAGATCATAGCTCTAAGACTCAAGCCAATACTCCCCTTCATCATTTCCAAGGAGAAATCAGGATACGTCGAAGGAAGGCAAATCATGGATAGCGTCATACTTTTTCATGAAATCATTCATTCGCTCAAAATCACCCGCACTCCAGGTATGCTTCTAAAACTTGACCTTTCAAAATATTTTGACAAATTAAGCTGGTAGTACATGAAAGCTCTTCTATCGGCCTTCGGTTTCAACAAGGATTGGATCTCTTGGATAATGAACCTCATTTACTCAACCTCTTTCTCAATCCTCATCAATGGAGTCCCCTCTCAACCCTTCTCCCCCACAACATGAATAAGGCAAGGCAACCCTCTCTCCCCTTTCCTATTTGTCATAATGGCTGAGAGCCTAGGACTTTATATCAAGTCTTCAATTCAAAATGGATCCCTCCAAGACCTCCTTCTTCATGGGATACAACCAACAGCCTCCCACAACCAATTTGTCGATGACACGCTACTAATGAACACCCCCACCATGCAAGAAGCAAATAAACTAAGCTCCATCCTCTATGATTTCAGTAAAGCCTTCGGCACCACCTTTAATCTGGCCAAATCACACTTCTTTTTTTTTAATACTCCTGAAGCAATCCAACAACACCTTTCTCAACTTCGGAATACCCCTGTATGCACTCTTCCCTCTCGCTACCTAGGACTCCCTCTTTCTGACTCAGCAACCAGAAAAATCTCCGGGGACTCTCTCCTACTCTCCATTTCCAACCGTCTTAGCAATTGGACCTTTCGTTCCCTCAACCTTCCAGCCAAAATTGTTCTCTTAAAGTCAGTCCTTCAAGCAATCCTTGCTTACCTCTTCTTATCCCTAGCTGCCCCCCAATATGTCATAAAGAAAATAAGGAATCAGTAAAGAAAATTTCTATGGCATGGACATAACCCAAACAAAAAATGGGCCCTAGTCAGCTGGGACAAAGTTTGTAAGCCCAAATCTTTAGGTGGTCTGGGCTTCCAGGACCCTGGAAAATTCAATAGCACCATGGGAGCAATAATTTGGTGGAGATGGCTCAAAACTCCAACAAATATCCAGGCAAAACTCTGGAAATGAAAATATTCCAAAAATACGCATCAAAGCCATCTTATAAGAATGTAGGAGAAAATTCAAGGCTCCAACATCTGGAATGCATCTTGGAAAAATCGGACACTAATACAGGAACATGCTTTCTGGGAAGTTCACAATGGCCATAATGCCCTATTCTGGACCGATTCCTGGTAGTAAATGCCACCCCTACAATTGGAAGAAAATCTACAATCCTATGAAAATCACATTCAAGATCTTACCACTCTTAAAGTGGCAGATTTGTGGTCAAATACCCCCAACAACTCTCCCTGGCGAAGCTGGAAATCAACCTATCAGGAACTCCAAGTGGCAATGGACTATGACCTGCAGCACTGGAAACAAGCAACATCCCAAAGGCGACTCCAGAAAAGCACAGACCAAGACATTCTCATATGGGGATACACACCTCATGAAAGCGTCACTCTCAAAGAGGGATACACTCTACAGGAGAAATTCCAAAATCTTCAAAAAGATAACATGTGGACAATAATATGGAAATCAAAACTCCAGCCCAAAATCTCTATGTTCCTCTGACTTCTACTTCAGAACAAGATCTTAACCTAGGACAGTCAACAAAGACGAGGTTTCATTGGCCCCTCGATTTTCCATCTCTGCCTTTTCCATCTCTGCCATCTCTACGAAGAAAACATGGAGCACCTCCTAAACAACTTTCCACTCAGTGAGAACATTTGGAACCAAGCCACTCAGCTCATGAGAAGAACCAAACGAGTTAAAAAAAACATCATAAGCACATTCAGGGATTGGGGTTCTAGTTCCTTCAAAAGTCCTATCCTAAACATAACCTGACAATTCTTACCAGGCTTTATAGTTTGGCAACTATGGAAAGAGAGGAACAAAATAATCTTTCATTCCCAACCCTCTCCTCCCACCCTCCTATGGAATACAATCCTCTTGCATCTCTAGAAAACTCGTCAACTACAATTGTGGACCTAGGAAGACTTCCCCATTGATCCAAGTGAGCTCTCGGTCCTCAACTCTTGGGGCTTCTCGTTTGCACACTCCACCCTTTCTCAGCAGCCCCCCCCAAATTCAAAATCCTTCAGTCCCTCTAAGTGGCTCCCCCCCCCCAGCATGGATTCCATAAAGTCAACTTTGATGGTGCTTCAAAAGGCAATCCCAGACACTCAGGCTATGGAGTGGTCATAAGAAACAACTTTGGCCAAATTCACAGCCTCATTGTAGAAAACCTAGGATGCAACACCAACAATTCAGCAAAAATTTGGGGTCTTATTAGAGGAGTGCAAATGGCTCTGGATCAAAACCTCACCTGTCTGATCATTGAAGGATATTCCAAAATCATAATAGAATTGGCAACAAAAATACTAAATGGAAGAGATCCAGGGAAAATCACCCCCAGTTGGCGCCTCCTTGGCCCCATATACAACTTCCAGGCACTTCTCAGACCCTCTCTAAATCTAACCCCCTTACACATTCCGCAAAGTGAAAACAAAGTTGCGGACAGATTGGCCAATGCAGCGGTTGACTCCATGCAACAGACCATTCTCCACGATTCCAGGTAGTCCCAAAGCTCACCCCTCTCACTCCAATGCAAGGAGCTTGCCCAGCTAGACGACCCCAACCCAGAAGGGGTGTCACCTTTGAATACTTAGAAATTATTCTAAGTCATAAATGATTAGAATCTCAGGAGAGCATATGATTGTAAGCATTAGCGCACAAGATCAACATCTGTCAGAAGTAAAGTGCACAAGCCTCAGTGCTTGGAACGAAAGTGGACTTGCCAAAGTCGCGAAGTTTTGACTCGCGAAGGGGAGACCCAGACCTTTGGATCCGGAAGCGGTAAGTCGGGGTTTGGGTTTTGGAAGCTTGGGATGAATCAATTTCCAAAGTCCTGAAATGCGAATCCCCGATTCACGAAGCGAAGATCAGGACCGTTGGATCATAGATATTTATGGACTGTTGATCTGGCATGTAGAGAGTTGGGGTTCAGATTTTGGAAGATCGGGGTGTGTTGACTTCCAAAGTCCCGAATCGTGAAGTCTCGATTCATGAGTCTCGCATCGCGAAGTCTTGATTCTCGAAGGTTCTGGAAACTGGTGAGTCGAGGCGCACTGACTTCCAAAATCCTGAATCGCGAAGTCTCGAAGGTTATGGAAAGTAGAGAGTCGGGGTTCGGATTTCGGAAGAACAGAGGTAAGCGTTCTTTCAACTATGCGAAAAGATAACTCCCGAAGTGCTCAGAAGGGAGCGAGTTGATCTCAATTGTTGATCGTGAGAGGATCATTAATTATGCTATAATAAAAATTAAAATTTTAAATAAAATTTCTCTTAAATTCAATAAAATTCAATAAACTTTTTTTAAATTCAATAAAATTTGTAAACTATGATATAATAAAAATTAAAGTTTTAAATCAAATTTCTCTTAAATTATGACAATCATGTTTAATCTTAAATTATGTTAATTATGCTTAATATATTGTAAGTTTTAAAGGTATAACTATCCGTCCATACCATATTTTATTTACCTTTTAAATTCCGTTTCCTTTTCAAATTCTTAAGTATACGCCATATTCCTGTGTTTTTCCAGTGTTTTTAGTTGCTGTAGAACACCACCCATAAAGTTTTTAAAAAATTTCTTTCCTCGAAAGACCACCACCAACCAATGGGTAACGTTGTACGGGTCAATTGATACCACACGAATACTTTTCAATAAAGTTATCGACAATTTCCCGACGCCTTCGTTTCCTCTGTGTGCCCCACCCACTCAATCGTCAAAAAAATCGCTCGGCATCTCAAGCACAGCCGTATTACATATATGTGTGTGGATACACAGGAACACGCACTCACACGCTCTGAAAGAATTTGTAGTCGGAAAGAGAGATATGGATCTTCTGAAATTATTGCTTCTCTTCATGGCTGCCCCTCTGCTTGCAGCATCGTCTGTCGACCACGGAGATACTTTATATGACGAGGGAGATACTTGGCCTCAACATCATTCTCATTCTGCACGCATGCTTCATGAAGGTGAATTCATTTTATCATCAATGGATGCCCACGAAAAAACGGACCTCGATGCTCTCTTGTCGTTCAAGAAGTCCATCACATCGGATCGATCTGGCTTGCTCTCCAATTGGACGGCAGAGAACTCCGAGAGCATGTGCTCATGGTATGGTATTCGCTGCAGAAAACACACCAGAAGAATAGTCCACATTGACCTTTCTTGGTATGCGCTGCAAAGTACCCCTTTCTTGGAGGGTACCCTTTCTCCGTCTCTGGGCAATTTGTCTTTATTGCGCACTTTCAATATCTCTGGTCAGTATTTAGCTGGAAGAATTCCACGCGAGTTTGGCAAGCTGAAATCGTTGCAAGTACTTGACCTCGGCTGGAATGCGCTCGTCGGGTCTATTCCTGTCGAATTGGGCCTGCTGCATAAACTCCGCAGCCTGAATCTTTCTGCGAATTCTGGATTGACAGGAGGAATTCCACCCGAGTTGGGCGAGCTTAAAGCTTTGCGAGTACTTTACCTCAGCTGGAATATGCTCAACGGTTCTATTCCAGTCGAGTTGGGCCAGCTTAAAGCTTTGCGAGTACTTGACCTCAGCCGGACTTGGATCGAGGGTTCTATTCCAGTGGAGTTGAGCGAACTTAAAGCTTTGCGAGTACTTGACCTCAGCTGGAATATGCTCAACGGTTCTATTCCAGTCGAGTTGGGCCTGCTGCATAAACTAGAGTCCCTGCTTCTCGAAGGCAACGAATTCTCAGGCAACATACCACGTCAGTTAGGTAATTTGACACAGCTTACACAACTATCGATTTCTAATATTTCTGCTTCTATTCCTTCTGAAATATTGAGACTTCCACTCTCCTATCTGTCTCTTGGTCTTAACCTCACAGGGAACATACTTAAAGCCATTGCCAATTTGACCACGCTGAACCACTTAGCTCTTTATGAAATTGGAGTCACGAACATCCCCAAAGACATTGCTAATCTGAACAAGTTAACCTACTTAGATCTCTCTTCGAATAGCCTCACTAACATCCCGGACATTGCCAATCTGACCAAGTTGACCACCTTAAACCTCGGTCAAAACAAACTAACCAACATCCCTGAATGCATTGCCAAATTGACTAAGTTGACCTCCGTAGAACTCTATGGGAACAGACTTACTAACATCCCTCAATACATTGCCAATCTGACCAAATTGACCATGTTAGACCTATCTTATAACCAAATCACTAACAAGATACCTAAAACCATTTTCAATTTGACTGAGTTGACGGAATTATATTTTTCTTCAAACACATTAACTGGTGGCATTCCTCAAGCTATTACCAATTTAAAAAGCCTTGAATATCTTTTCCTCTCAGAGAATAATCTAATAGGCATAATTCCAAAAACCATAGGAAAGCTTCATTTATTGAAGGTCTTAGATTTGCATTCAAACAAATTGACCGGACATATCCCATATAGCATAGGTCATCTAAAGGCTCTCCGTGAACTAAACATATATAATAACAATTTCTCAGGAATACTTCCTGAGAGTATTAATGGTTTAGTTTTATTAGAAGTATTAGATGTATCAGAAAACAACTTGGATGGATCGATTCCTAATAGCATCGGCAATTGCACTTCTCTGAGAATTTTCTCTGCTCATTCTAATAACATTTCTGGGACATTGCCTGCATCTTTGGTCAACTGTACTCAGCTTCAGCTACTGGATTTAAGGAAAAATGGATTGAGAGGTGAGCTTCCTCGATACTTTACATATTTTCATGACTTGGGAGCTTTAAGCCTTGGTTATAATAATCTGCATGGTTGTATTCCTCAACACATCACAAATCTTACCAAGTTGCATGTGTTGGATTTATCCAACAACAAATTCAGTGGAAGGATACCAACTCATCTTGAGAGACTCTCTGGATTTGCAAATGTGTCAAATGATATTGAATTAGATTGGGAAATTATTATTGGCATGAAAGGAAATGACTACAATATGTCATATCTATTGCCTACAAACACTATATTTGATTTGTCTTGTAATAATCTTACAGGAGAAATCCCTTCAAATATAGGAAGCATGAGTATCTTACGACTATTGAGTTTATCTGGAAATCAATTGGAAGGACAAATCCCTGCATCTCTTAGTGGGATATCTTCTTTGGAGCAATTGGACTTGTCAAAGAATAATTTGAGTGGATTTATCCCTGAAGTTCTCTCTAAATTATCAATGTTGGCATCTTTCGATGTTTCATCTAACAACCTCTGCGGGACAATCCCAATGGGGACACAGTTTTCCACTTTCAATGTAACATCTTTTGATAGGAATGAGTGCTTATGCGGGTTTCCTCTACCAACATGCACGCAAAAGGATAAGCCAAAGAATAGGAGTAATGCTAAAAGGGGATGGTTGAGTTATGTTGATGAAGAGATGTCCTTGATAGCATTAGCACTGGGACTGGGGATTGGATTTGGTGGAGTTGTTGCTATGTTCATTGTTTGGGACAAAGCAAGGCATTGGGTGATGGGTGTGCCCTCTAAAAACACAAGAAGACCATTTTATGGAGTTTATCGATTCCCAACATAGGCCACAAGCACCTCCCCATATACCTCAATGTATTAATCTATGTTTTTAATTCTTGTGTAGTATTTTAATATCGATAAACTACCTTTCAATTATTGTGTAATATTTGAATGTCAATAAGCTACCTTTCAATTTTTGTGTAATATTTGAATGTCAATAAGCTACCTTTCAATTGTTGTGTAGTATTTCAATGTCTATAAGCTACCTTTTTATAAAGATGTAAAATAAAATTTAAAAGGAAAATCAAACTTCTTTTAATAACGAAATCTAGTCATCAAAATGGCAATTCATTTTATATTTTTAATTATATTTTGTTTATAGATTTTTTTTATCTGAATTTTTTTTTAAAAATTCTGAAAAGCTAACAAAAATACTCATGGCATGAGTTAATATTTTATGCATGGCATCGCTTTATATTTTATATTATAATAAAAACACCAAAATATGAATTATGAAGTTTGTTAAGTGATTATTTAAGGAGTCAACGAGAGTTATGAATGAAACCTTTGAATTATCAACCTTTAACTATCAAGTGTTAATTTTATCTAAAGTTCCATAGTTTATTGACTTTAATTTAATAAATAAGTTTTAAATTTTTTAAATTATTTTATGAAAAGCCAAAATAATATTTTATGCATGGCATTGGTTTATATTTTGAAAATCTTTGAATTATCAACCTTTAACTATCAAGTGTAAATTGTATCTAAAGTTCCATGGTTTATTGACTTTGAGTGAGAAGACTTGTTATAAATAATTATAAATATTAATAAAAATATCAAAATATATTCTTATTATAAATAATTATAATATTAATAAGAATGATTAAATTATATTTGAATAATACAAAGTTAAAATTTATATAATAATAAATTTAAATGTAATTGATTTTTAAATTTTTTATATAAAAAAAATATTATGATTGATTGTGTAATTAATTTTTTTTATGTATTCAATTAAAAATTAAATAAGATTCAATTTATAATAAATTAGGTGAGTGTGGAATAAGATGAATGCTGAGGATGAAATTGTGCATTTTAAAATGCATAGTTTTATCCTCACCCCCATAATATTTAATTAAATAATTAAATAGGGCGAGTGAAGGAATGGGGTGAAACTATGCATTTAATAGGGTGTGAGTCAAAATGTGAGTGGGGTGGGGGTGAAAGCATCGTTTCACCCCACTATTGGATGGAGTGAGTGAGGGGTGACATTATGCATTTTAAAATGCATAGTTTCATTCCCCACCCCCATAATATATAATTAAATAGGGTGAGCATAGGGATGGGGTGAAACTATGCATTTTATGTTTCAACTCCCACCTTAGGTGAAACTATGGGTTGCGATGGAGGGTGAAAATGTGCATTTTAAGTTTCATCCTCCACCCTAGGTGAAGCTATTGGTGAGGGCGAGGGGTAAAATTATGCATTTTAAAATGTATAGTTTCACCTCCCACTTGAGGTGAAACTATGGATGCAGGTTGGGGGTGAAATTATGTGTTTGAACTGTGGGTGTGGGTTGGATGTGAAAATGTGGGTAGGGATGGGAGGCGAAATTGTGCATTTTTAAAATTCACAATTTCACCCCCACCCCACCCATAGTTTCAAATTTAAAATGTATAGTTTTTCCACCACCCCCACCTATGGCTGCAAGTGGCGGTGAGGGTGAAACTATGCATTTGATTAGGAAGGGATGGGAGGTGAAACTATGTTGGGTAGGGTTGGAGGGTGAAATTGATATATAAATTGTCGTAGATATTCCAATGGAACAATTCATTACAATAGATCTTATAATATTATGAAATATTAGATTATGCAATTTATTTCCTTAGGTACTAGATTAATTATTACTAGCTTATTGCTTAGATTTATGTAAATAACTAAATACGAAAATGAAAGAACATGCAAATATACACACCATCCACACAATTGAACACAATATGTATACCGGGAAACCTTATATGGGATAAAACCTATTTAGAAGGTGAGGTCTATTCTCTGTTCTCGTTTCTTCGGTTATGAAAATGCAAATACAAATAAATAGGCACTCACTATGGAGTTTCCTATGACTCTATGGTTTGAATGGCTACTACAGACTCTTCTTCCTACCTACGTTATGCTCTCAAATCCCACTTCTTGGATTGTATGCTCAACTATGGAACAAATACAATACAAAAGAGTAGAACCATTGTGAATGTAACCCCTTTTCTTCCTAGTGGTCTGTTATTTAACATAGCCCGATAGTTGTCATGGGTTAGGGTTTTTGCATCCTCAACCCTCAATTAGTGACAAGGTTTTAAACTTTCAAAAATAATATTGAAACTCCACACTTGGCTAGCCCCACATGTTTATGTAATGGAGGATGACATGGCATCCACTTGTACCATGGTGGTCAACAAGGTAGGTTAACTTGCGAGAGGCATAAATTCCACATACGAGCTCCGATCGAGATGTTTTTTGCGTCATTTGAAAGATATCGATGTGTAGAATAACTTCAAGGGGATGGGGGCTATGCTTGAAATTTTTTGACCGAAAAAAATATTGTTTGATTTCTCAAAATGGATTTGGAAGGTTCCGAACCCCAAATATCCAAACTAGGACCTACCACTAAAATGGGTATTACAAGACAATTCCTCTATTTCTTCCACCGAGAAAGTACTAAAATAGATGAAAAACTATATAATGATCCATTTTGGATAAGATATTATGCATTTTATTGGGTGGGGATGGGAGGTGAACCTGTGTTGGGTGGGGGGTGAAACTGTGTTGCATCGGAGTGGGGTGTGAAACTGTGCATTTTAAAATGCATAGTTTCACCCCCCACCCAAGGTGAAATAGTGGGTGGGGGTGGAGGTGAAATTATGGGTGCACAATTTCTAAATAATGGGGATTTCATGATTAAAAAAAGACTATATTATTGAATAAATAATGTTTTAGTTGATCTATTGATTTGAATCTAATAATGAATTTATCACTACTACATTCATGGCATATCTAAGTAAAGTTGTAAAGTTTAAATACAATTATAAAGTTTAATTCAAAGTGTAGTAATACATTTTTATTATGTCTAAAGATATGTAGTCATTTTGAATTAGTTCAAGTTAGTTGATCTATAAATTATCATGGATCAAGTTCCATACCTCTTACTGGTAGTTTTTAAGGTTAGTAGAAATATAGTGTATAAATTTTGTACCTGTTTCACTATAATTTCAGAATCACCAATAGCTTTTAATTTTTTAACTTTCGAATCAATTGCATTTCTAAGGCCCTGTAGGCGGGTGTCATACTCGACAATGTTGTTGGTGAATTAAAACTCTAGTATACATGCTATCATGGTTTTATTTCCTTTAGGATCTTGGAGAATGCAACCAACACCCGAACCCTCGATAGACTTGGAGCCATCAAAAAATAAAAAGCATAAATCTTTATTTGCATTTAACTCTGAATCACTAATTTTATTTATGTTTATACAATTTGATGCATCAATATGAGTACAATGAAGGATCTTATAGTTGTGAAGTTTGGGTGAAACCCGCACAAAGAACCTAGCTAGAGAAATTAACACAACTTGCAAAAAGAACTAGAGAGAGAGAAGCAAGAATGAGAGAAAGAATAATAGAATTGTATTAACTAAATGGTAGGGTGAGTAATACATTCATGAAATAATCTAAATGGATAAGTGAATGCACCATAGTTGTGATATAGGAAGATATAGGCACTCACTAACATAAACTGGAGTTATCTGCCACCTAGTCCTAGTTAATTGTCCATGCAATCATCAGTTAACCGAGTCACACATGTGGAGGTGAGAGAAACACATACATGCATATGATATGTGCCCTCCTGGTGAGAAAAATGAGGTGAACATGCAACTATTGGTGAAAAAAACAAGGTTTCCATGAATGAGTAGTGTCCACTAGTCTAATTTAAGTCTAACTGAGTCAAAACAGAGGAGGGAATGCACCCTATTTTATAGGAGGCACCCTATTTTGTAGAGAATATTCTCATATATGGATAGTGCCCTCAACATTATACTAGAAAACTTATGAAAAATAATTACTAGGTGAGTGTAATATCTCCAACACCCCCCCTAATCATTGCTATGGTGTAAATGAAGAATGGGTCCCGACAACAAGGTCATGTTAGGTACCCATTTTACAATGCATCTAAATGAATGAACATTGAAAAAGTGAGGAAAGAAGGAAAACCTCATGGGGAAACCCCCCCTTCAAAGTACAATGCATCAAAAATGAAGAAGGAAAGAAATATAGTTGCTATACAACTGTGTCCTTCACTCCAAGATGGTCACGCAGAATGTGGAATTTTCGCTTAGTGAATGTCTCAGTGAAGATGTTGACAATCTATTCAAATGTAGGATAGTACTGCAAATCAATGATCATGTCATGAACCAACTCTCTAATGTAATGTACATGGATCTCGATGTGTTTTGTTCACTATTGGTTTACAAGATCTTTGCAAAATTTGAGTGTGCTCTTGTTGTCACACCATATGATAGTCAAACTATGGAATTGGATACCGAACTCATAGAGGAATTTTTGAATCGAAAGTTCCTGAATAGTGATGTTGATCACTCCTCTGTACTCGACCTCTGTTGACGATAAAGAAACTGTTGACTGCTTTTTACTCGAAAAATAGATGGGACCAGAACCCAAACTAAGCAGGTACCCAAAGGTTACGATTTATGCTATCGCCATCCTAATTAGAATCCGTGAATCCCATGAGATCCAATGCACAACTTGCTACATAGTAAATCCCATAATTGATGGTACCCTGAACATATATGAGGATGTACTTGGATGGAAATTTATCTCAAAATGTAGAAACCTTAGTGAATCTTAGTAGTCCTTAATATGCAAACTATAAAATGTTTGGAGATATTTTTGTAAAAATATTCAAATTTCTAAGAATTTTATATTGTTTCAATAAAGTTATCAACAATTTCCCGACGCCTTCGTTTCCTCTGTATGCCCCACCCACTCAATCGTCAAAAAAATCGCTCGGCATCTCAACAGCAGTATTACATATATGTTTGTAGATAGACAGGAACACACAAGCACTCACACGCTCTGAAAGAATTTGTAGTCGGAAAGGGAGATATGGATCTTCTGAAATTATTGCTTCTCTTCGTGGCTGCCCCTCTGCTTGCAGCATCGTCTATCCACCACGGAGATACTTTATACGACCACATGCCCGCTGGATTTACTCTTTCTCATTCTGCACGCATGGTCGAGGAAGGTGAATTCATTTTATCATCAATGGATGCCCACGATAACACGGACCTCGATGCTCTCTTGTCGTTCAAAGAGTCTATCACATCGGATCCATCTGGCTTGCTCTCCAATTGGACGGCAGAGAACTCCGAAAGCATCTGCTCATGGTATGGTATTCGCTGCAGAAAACACACCACAAGAGTCGTCCACATTGACCTTTCTTGGTATGCGCTGCAAAGTACCCCTTTCTTGGAGGGTACCCTTTCTCCGTCTCTGGGCAATCTGTCTTTATTGCGCACTTTCAATATTTCTGGTCAGTATTTAGCTGGAAGAATTCCACGCGAGTTTGGCAAGCTGAAATCGTTGCAAGTACTTGACCTCAGCTGGAATGCGCTCGTCGGGTCTATTCCTGTCGAATTGGGCCTGCTGCATAAACTCCGCAGCCTGAATCTTTCTGAGAATTTTCTAATCACAGGAGGAATTCCACCCGAGTTGGGCCAGCTTAAAGAGTTGGGAGTACTTGACCTCAGATTTAATATGCTCAACGGTTCTATTCCAGACGAGTTGGGCCTGCTGCATATACTAGAGTCCCTGCTTCTCGAAGGCAACGAATTCTCAGGCAACATACCACGTCAGTTAGGTAATTTGACACATCTTACACGGCTATCGATTTCTAGTATTTCTGCTTCTATTCCTTCTGAAATATTGAGACTTCCCCTCTCCTATCTATCTCTTGATCTTAACCTCACGGAACATACTTAAAGGCATTGCCAATTTGACCACGCTGACCCACTTAGCTCTTTATGAAATTGGAGTCACGAACATCCCCAAAGACATTGCTAATCTGAACAAGTTAACCTACTTAGATCTCTCTGGGAATAGCGTCACTAGCATCCCGGACATTGCCAATCTGACCAAGTTGACCACCTTAAACCTCGGTCAAAACAAACTAACCAAAATCCCTGAATGCATTGCCAAGTTGACCAAGTTGACCTCCTTACGTCTCGATGGGAACAGACTCACTAACATCCCTCAATACATTGCCAATCTGACCAAATTGACCATGGTAGACATGTCTTATAACAGAATCACTAACAAGATACCTAAAACCATTTTCAATTTGACTGAGTTGACTGAATTAGATTTTTCTTCAAACACATTAACTGGTAGCATACCTGAAGCTATTACCAATTTAAAGAGCCTAAAAAAACTTTACCTCTCAGAGAATAATCTAATAGGCATAATTCCAAAAACCATAGAAAAGCTTCATTTATTGAAGGTCTTAGATTTGCATTCAAACAAATTGACTGGACATATCCCATATAGTATAGGTCATCTAAAGGCTCTCTATGAACTAAACATATATAATAACAATTTCTCAGGAAGTATTCCTGAGAGTATTAATGGTTTAGTTTCATTAGACACATTAGATGTATCAGAAAACAACTTGGATGGACCGATTCCTAATAGCATCGGCAATTGCACTTCTTTGAGAATTTTCTCTGCTCATTCTAATAACATTTCTGGGACATTGCCTGCATCTTTGGCCAACTGTACCCAGCTTCAGCTATTGGATTTAAGGAAAAATGGATTGAGAGGCGAGCTTCCTCGATACTTCACATATTTTCATGACTTGGGAGCTTTAAGCCTTGGTTATAATAATCTGCATGGTTGTATTCCTCAACACATCACAAATCTTACCAAGTTGCATGGGTGGGGTGAAAGCATGGTTTCACCCCACTAGGGGATGGAGTGAGGGGTGACATCATGCATTTTAAAATGCATAGTTTCATTCCCCACCCCCATAATATATAATTAAATAGGTTGAGCATGGGGATGGGGTGAAATTATGCATTTTATGTTTCAACTCCCACCTTAGATGAAACTATGGGTTGCGATGGAGGGTGAAAATGTGTATTTTAAGTTTCATCCTCCACCCTAGGTGAAATTATTGGTGAGGGTGGGGGGTAAAATTGTGCATTTTTAAATGTATAGTTTCACCTCCCACTTGAGGTGAAACTATGGATGTAGGTTGGGAGTGAAATTATGCATTTGAACTGTGGGTGTGGGTGGGAGGTGAAAATGTGGGTGTGGATGGGAGGCGAAATTGTGCATTTTAAAAATTCACAATTTTAGCCCCACCCCACCCATAGTTTCAAATGTAAAATGCATAGTTTTTCCACCACCCCCACCTATGGCTGCAAGTGGCAGTGAGGGTGAAACTATGCATTTGATTGGGTAGGGATGGGAGGTGAAACTAGGTTGGGTAGGGTTGGAGGGTGAAATTGGTATATAAATTGTTGCAGATATTCCAATGAAACAATTCATTACAATAGATCTTATAATATTATGAAATATTAGATTATGCAATTTATTTCCTTAGGTCCTAGATTAATTATTATTAGCTTATTGCTCAGATTTATGAAAATAACTAAATAGAAAAATGAAAGAACATGCAAATATACACACCATCCACACAATTAAACACAATATGTATCTCGAGAAACCTAATATGGGAGAAAACCTATTTACAAGGTGAGGCCTATTCTTTGTTATCTTTTCTTCGGTTATGAAAATGAAAATTCAAAGAAATGGACACTCACTATGGAGTTTCCTATGACTCTGTGGTTTGAATGACTACTACAAACTCTTCTTCCTACCTCTTTTATGCTCTCAAATCCCACTTCTTGGATTGTATGCTCAACTATGGAACAAATACAATACAGAATAAATAGAACCACTGTGAATGTAACCCCTTCTCTTCCTAGTGGTTTGTTATTTAACACAGCTCAATAGTTGTCATGGGTTAGGGTTTTTGCATCCTCAACCATCAATTAGTGACAAGGTTTTAAACTTTCAAAAATAATATTGAACTCCACACGTGGCTAGCCCCACATGTTTCTGTAATGGTGGATGACATGGCATCCACTTGTACCATGGTGGTCAACATGGTAGGTTAACTTGTAGGAGGCATAATTTTTGCATACGATCTCTAATTGAGGCACTTTTTGCGTCATTCGAAAGATATCGATGTGTAGAATAACTTCAAGGGGATGGGGGCTATGCTTGAAAATTTTTGTCCAAAAAAAATATTGTTTGATTTCTCAAAATGGATTTGGAAGGTTCCGGACCCCAAATCTCCAAACTAGGAGCTACAACTAAAATGGGCATTACAAGACAATTCCTCTATTTCTTCCACCGAGAAAGTACTAAAATAGACGAAAAACTATATAATGATCCATTTTGGATAAGAAATTATGCATTTTATTGGGTGGGGATGGGAGGTGAAATTGTGTTGGGTGGGGGGTGAAACTGTGCTGCATCAGAGTGGGGTGTGAAACCGTGCATTTTAAAATGCATAGTTTCACCCCCCACCCAAGGTGAAATAGTGGGTGGGGGTGGAGGTGAAACTATGGGTGCACAATTTCTAAATAATGGGGATTTCATGATTAAAAAAAGACTATATTATTTAATAAATAATGTTTTAGTTGATCTATTGATTTGAATCTAATAATGAATTTATCACTACTACATTCATGCATATCTAAGTAAAGTTGTAAAGTTTAAATAAAATTTTAAAGTTTAATTCAAAGTGTAGTAATACATTTTTATTATGTTTAAAGATATGTATTCATTTTGAATTAGTTTAAGTTAGTTGATCTATAAACTATCATGGATCAAGTTCCATACCTCTTACTGATAGTTTTTAAGGTGATTAGAAATATAGTGTATACAATTTCGTACCTGTTTCACTATAACTTCAGAATCACCAATAGGTTTTAATTTTTTAACTT
>ML776910.1:744083-784572 GCA_009831015.1 Picea engelmannii | reverse complement strand
ATCTAATTGAAGTCTAACCGAGTCAAAATAGAAGAGGGAATGCACCCTATTTTATAGGAGGCACCCTATTTTGTAGAGATTATTCTCATATATGGATAACACCCTCAACATTAAACTAGAAAACTTATGAAAAATAATTACTAGGTGAGTGTGTAATATCTCCAACAACCCCCCTAATCACTACTACAGTGTTAATGAAGAATGGGTCGCAACAATAAGGTTGTGTTAGGTACCCATTTTACAATGCATATAAATGAATGAACATTGAAAAAGAGAGGAAAGAAGGAAAACCTCATGGGGAAACCCCCCCTTTAAAGGACAATGCATAAAAAATGAATAAGGAAAGAAAGATAGTTGCTATACAATTGTGTCCTTCACTCCAAGACGCTCATGCAGAATGTGGAATTTTCGCTCAATGAAAGTCTTGGTGAAGATGTCGATAGTCTATTAAAATGTAGGATAGTACTGCAAATCGATGATCATGTCATGAACCAACTCTCTAATGTAATGCATATGGATCTTGATGTGTTTTTTTCACTATTGGTTTACATGATCTTTGCAAAATTTGAGCATGCTCTTGTTGTCACACCAGATGATAGTCGAACTATGGAATTGGATACCGAACTCATAGAGGAATTTTTGAATCCAAAGTTCCTGAATAGTGATGTTGATCACTCCTCTGTACTCGACCTCTGTTGACGATAAAGAAATTGTTGACTGCTTTTTACTCGAAAAATAGATGGGACCAGAACCCAAACTAAGCAGGTACCCAAAGGTTACGATTTATGCTATCGCCATCCTAATTAGAATCCGTGAATCCCATGAGATCCAATGCACAACTTGCTACATAGTAAATCCCATAATTGATGGTACCCTGAACATATATGAGGATGTGCTTGGATGGAAATTTATCTCAAAATGTAGAAACCTTAGTGAATCTTAGTAGTCCTTAATATGCAAACTATAAAATGTTTGGCGATATTTTTGTAAAAATATTCAAATTTCTAAGAATTTTATATTGTTTCTATAAACTTTGGGATATTTTTAAGGTAAAATAATTTTATTATGTAGAATTTGGGAGAATCATTTTTAGAAAAAATGGAAATTTGTGAATCCTTTTTTTGGGAAAAAGCATGGAAAATCACCCCATCGGAAAAATTTATCCCCTAAAAGTTTCGATGTTTCCACTACTGCATATGAGAGATCTAGTCAGGTGTGGGTGAGATACAAAAGGATCCCCACTAGCTGTCAATACAAGGTGTTGTCCACTAATGGTGTATATCCATCATCCTTGACACTTACCCTGGAAAAGAAGGATGTGGCTACAGACTTGTAGTCTATCATGTGTAATATTACCAAGAGATCCTTGACATACGTAGTTCGAGATAACTTGATTCCTAAAGCACCCTGATTGATCTCAAGACCAAGGAAAAAATGAAGTGGACCCATTTCTATCATAGAGACCTTGTCATGCAAAATATATTTGACTGCAGTATTTGTTGAGGCTAAGCTACTTGTGATCAAGAGGTCATCTACATATAGAACTAAGATCAAGAAATATTCAGATGTCTTCAACATATAAACATTGGGAAATGATTTACATCTAAAAAAATGTGAACAAAGTAAATAGGAATCCATCTTTGCATACCATGCTCTAGGCACCTGCTTGAGGCCATAGAGTGAATTTTTCAGTTGGTGTACTATAGATGAGTTCTGTATGAACCCCTGAGGTTGCTCCGTGTAAATATCCTCTGAGAGGTCCCTGTGAAGAAGGGAATTATTCACGTCCATATGGTGAAGTTCCCACCCCTTGGCTACCACAATGGAAAGGGCCAAGTGGATGGAGTCCATCCTTGCTACTGGAGGTAACGTCTCATCATAGTGAATCCCTTGGATTTGCTGAAATCCTTTGAAAATCATTCTTTCCCTATTCTTGTTGACCTGCCTGTTTTCTTCCCTCTTGGTCCTATAGACCCATATGCATTTGAAAAAATTCCTATATGAAGGAAGTAGAACTAGATCCCAAGTCTAGTTCTTGAGGAGAGAGTTGTACTCCTCCTACATAGTGGATTCCCAGAAGGGATTCCCTGCAACCTTCACATAGGTGTGCATGTATGAAGCTAAAACCATATAAAAATGTGTGGGAATCACATGTTTGATAGTAGTAAGTGCATGAGGAGGTTCCTCAAACTGGGGTCTCGTCCTCCTTAGATCCATTGGATCCCCCATAAAGTCACATGTTGCTTGTAGGGTGGACTGTGCCAACTTGGGCATCTGTTATGGATCATCATCTACATGCTCATCATCATCCGAATCCGAGTCAAAATAAAATTTGAGGTCTGACATGAATGTGTGGACTCATCATCTCAAATGTCTAATACAGGATGAAGTACAAAAGTCTCTGCATGTGGCTCATGTTGTGCATGCATGGGACTTTCCTCCAACTGAACATTGTGCTCAATGATGAGCTTATATGTTGAGGGATAAATCAACATGTAACCTTTCACACATTTAGGATATCCCACGAAGATTCATGTTGTGCTTTGAGGATCTAATTTCTTCATCTTTTCAGAGGGTATGTGTGCCCATGCTCATGGTCCAAAGATTCATAAGTGGGCGACTTCCGGTTTCATTCCACTCTAGGCCTCAAAAGTTATCCTATCCTTTATAGATCTGCGAGGAGATCTGTTTTTTTATGTAATTAGAAAAGTTAAGTGATTCAACCCAAATATTGGAGGGAAGGGGCCTTGCATGCATCATGTAACTGACCATCTCTTTGAGAGATCAATTACTCCTCTTAGCTACCCCATTTTGCTGCAAAGTGTGGTATTGTATGTTGTAGTTGCATACCTGCCTCATCATAAATATGCTAGATATCCTTGTTTAGATAATCCCCCCCATTATCTGTGTGGAGGATCTTGATATTCTTCCTGAACTGAGTCTCTGCATACACTTTGAAGACTTGCATATGCTCAAAACATTTGGACTTCTACATGATAAAATATACCCAAGAGTGTCGTGACTAATCATCAATAAATGTAGGAACACACCTCGTCTTGATGATGGATGGATGAGGAAAAGGACCCATGAGATCACTTTGGAAAATATCCAAGGGAGAGGAGGCCCTCCAAGCCTTACCTTTCTCAATCTTCTCTTGAGGATGTTTTCCAAGAACACATACTTCAAAAACTCCATTGGAAAAGTGTATGTTGGACAAGCCTTTGACCATTCCCTATTTGTTGAGTTGTTGCATGTACCTGCAATTTAGATGACCAAAAATCTCGTGCCATAGCCTACTATCATCATCAACATGAGTTAATGTCAATGTGGAATCATATTTAGAAATAAAATTAGAGAATGTATACAGCCGAGACTGGTGATTTATCTCACCAACAACAATCTTGGAGTTTCCATGCATGTCATATATGGTCACAAAATCTAGTGTGAATTCTACCCTTTTTCCTGTGCCTAAATGTGCAACCTGATAGGCAGAGAGTAGATTCATGGAGATTTTTGAAACATGCAAGAATTTCTCAAAACTTCCATTTTGGAGCTCTACTCTCCCTTGTCCAGTGACCTCTACTGGAGTATCATCACCCATGAGGATGTGAGGACCCATGCATGCAGATAAAGAAGATAAGACATCCTATGTAGATTCCATGTGATGGGATGCACCTAAATCGAGGATCCATGCATCGAGAGAAGAATGAATAGAAATCAAATCATGTGAATTACCTCATTTTTCTGGAGCTTGGTCTCCCGACCTCTTCTTGGCATTCTCTAGAATGTAGTCCCAAAGTTTGTTCTGTTGAAGTTTCTGCGCCATGAGGTCTATTGTATTTTTCATGCATGATGATTCAGGATGGTGGACGTGATTGAAATAACAACATTTTGTCTTCCCTTTCTTTCCCTTTCCACCTTTGGAGTCATAGGATTCATTGAATGGTTTGGAATTGATTTCCTTCCTTTGCTCATGATCCTTCTTTCCCTCTCATTTCTACTTGGAATTCATATTGGATTTGTTATTGCTCTCATACACAACAAGTGCATGTGCCTTGGTGCTCTTGATTATTCCCATCTAGATGAGCTTATCTTGCTCATGCCTTAGGGCCTGAATGAACTAATCCAGTGATGGAATTTCTAGGTTGCTCCTGATGTGAACCTCACTTTATGTAAAGTTGAGACAAACACTACATACTTTGGACCAAGTTTTGACAAATTAAAATTATCAATTTCTTGTGTTGATTTGATTTGTCAAAACCACATCCCTTTAGTTGAATATGAAGGGATTTAATCTTCATGAAGAATTCCTGGATATTATCAAAGCTTCTCAGATCTTGTAACATCCCCATCCACCTAGGCTGGGCCATGTCACCCACGATCCTGAATTTTGACTCTCTGATACCACAATACAATGTACCTAAATGACGTACCCAACTTATTGCTAAGTAAAGTCACCCAAAGGTCTAGTGCGCAGTTAATGTCATACTATGTGGAAACATTTGAGGGAATGCACACAACTCAAACTGGTTTGCGCCACACCACAATCACTCCTATTTTTTCAAATTATAACAATAAAAGTAACTTGAAATAAAACTTTGCACTCAAGCATACTGAGCACACCAACATTATAGAGTGTAATACCACTCCAAACATGTGAAAAATATCATGCGCATAACCATATAGAGGACTCGAATACCAAATCCTTCATAATTGTTATGATTCCACCTGCAAGTGACTTGATTTCCTGTTCATGCAGACTAGGTTTCCCCGCACATAGTGAATCCAGTCACTTGTGCAGATGGAACACTTTCCATGCGCACAATACTTCTAGCCTCACTCATGAAGCTTTTGATCATTTACAGGACTATATTAACAAAATTCACTTATCAACTAGCATACTTAGAATATACGAATATTATGCTAAATACTCACATCACACTTACATAATAGACAACATTAACATAATAAAAACCATTCTTCATATACAACAATATGCAAGTAATATATCATAACATATACAAATGAATAAACACGTAGTAACCAAACAAGCACATAAGAACACTCATCTTTGATGAAAAGTCCCCAACTACGTGCATGACTTAGATGTACCTCCCAACCATAAACATTGTTTCTCATAATATTTCAACAAAAATTAACCCATAAGTTGGGGCTATAACTCCACCAGGGAAAAAGGATTCCTAGTGCCAATCTATGGTATAACAAACAATGAAATTTCTCATTCCAAGATGTCGACTTCTGCAACTAGTCTACAGTTGCTCATTCCCCACATGTCTGTCCCCCCAGGAAGTGTGCCCCTTCTTTCCTCAACATTCCTTCGACTGCCCCACTTCCCTTCGAGGGCTTCAACAATAGGTCGGATCAGGAAGTCTCAGAGCACTACAACTAATGCCCAGTGCACCAGGGAACAATTCCCAACCAATATCTTAACTGGAGAGATTTCTCACGGGCCTGGCAACTTGACTCTTGGAAAAACTATGGATTGATAACCCACTTCTTAGAAAACCTATGGGCCTAAAAACCTACTTCTTTAATTGTACCAAGATTTTCCCAAGCACAGGGTTAAGCCATCGACATAATTACAACAAAATATAGACTTCTATTCCTTTTAATGATGGAGGAAAACAATGGATGATCCCTGAATTACACTAAGGCCAACAATATATATTTCATGCCTTAACCTGGACACTTGTCACCTTCATAATTAACTTTATCCACTTAGCGACTCCTTCCCATCCCTCGGGAACTTAGGATAAATAATATATCCGTAAATTACACTTTTCAGAAATATTATTAAAATATTTCCCCTTTTTTCCCTTTTTCGGTGGAGTTCATCCCCCCATCTCTTTTTTTTTCTGATTCTTTCCACGTGCAACAATGTAATATATTAATAACTTGAGTGTGATACACTTTACAAGAATAAATGCATTAGCCTATTTGCATCCCGACTCACCAGCCCAATAATCACACAGGCTCTCCGACCTCAAAACATATACGTACATCTATATACATCACAATCATTCTTGCACACTTTCTTGAGTGCGCACAACAATATGGAATATGTGAAACCTCCCTTGATTGAAAATCCACCCACATAGTTCAGGTACGTGCAACACTATGAAATGTTTGCACCTTTTTCTTTGGTTACAAACCTCACACACTACTCAGGTGTGCATAAAACCAAATTGACTCACCAACCTATATGTTCATTACATTTACACTTGTTTCCAATGGCTCACCAACCTATATGGACAATTACATCACACACTAATCAAGTGCACGTAAAACCAAAACGGCTCACCAGCCTATATGCACAAATAAAAATGGGGTTCATATTAGGGACATTACATTCCCCTCCCCCTTATTTATGCACTGTCCTTAGTGCACTACACACACACACACAAAACTTCAAAAATTGCATAGCATAGCATCCCCGTGCTCCCAAGTTGCATCCCCATGACCATACCACATCCATTCAACCTTTACCAACTCCATGACTCGATTCCATAGTTTCTTGACTTTTCGGTCCAATATGCAAACCAATTGCACTAAAAAATTGCCTTTTGGATCCACTTGAATCACATTCCAATCAATGAAATGATTAGCATTAGGTTTATACTTCTTAAGAAATGATACATGGAAAACATTATGAATACACAACGATGCAGGAAATGCAAGCATATATGCGATAGAACCAATCCTCTCTAGGATTTCAAATTGCCACAGTAGTGCGTTGCTAACTTAGAACAATTCCCCAACTTCAGGGAACTACGTATTGATTTTTCTTTCAAGAATATGTGATCCCCCGCTTTAAACTCTCGGTGGGTTCTACCTTTATCTACACATGTTTTCTACTAATCTTGGGCAACCTTTAAGTT
This sequence comes from Picea engelmannii, assembly GCA_009831015.1. Taxonomy (NCBI): domain Eukaryota; kingdom Viridiplantae; phylum Streptophyta; class Pinopsida; order Pinales; family Pinaceae; genus Picea; species Picea engelmannii. Next base: position 777,673 of record ML776910.1, on the reverse strand, counting down.
CTAACTTATCTTTACCAATTGCTCTTCCATTTACTAGAGCAGATTTGGCCCAACCACTGTCCAGTCAGTTGTATTATCCCAACTCACTGGTGTGTTTCACTTTCTTCCATAAAGTTCTTCAAACTGACTCATCTTTAAATATGCATGATAACCATTGTTATAAGAAAACTCTAGCAAGTGAATATAATCTTCCCATTTTGATGGTTTATCCATCACATACATCCTGAACATATCTTCAATCACCATTTTGATGGTGCACAATTTGTGAGAAGCATTCAATGAACCTTCTCTAGTAACCTGCAAGTCCCATGAAGGACCTCACCTATGCGACGTTTCTTGGTGTTGGCCATCCTTGAATGGATTTTATCTTTTTTGGGTTCGCATCTATTCCTTCCTTGGAAATGATATGACCCAAATGATGAATTTGTCGCTCATAGAATGAACGCTTGATCAACTTTGCATAAATTTGATGCTCCCTTAATACTTGTGGTACCATCCTCAAGTGTTTCTCATGTTCTTCTTTATACTTGGAGTAAATAAGTATGTCATCTAGAAATACAATGAAAAAATTATCTAAATATTCTATAAAAACTTCGTTCATCAAACACATGAAGACAATAGGTGCATTTGACAACCTAAAAGGCACCACTGCGAACTCATAACGGCCATACATCATCCTGAAGGCAATATTGCTAATTTATTCTTCTTTAATTATCACTTGGTGATAGCCAGATCAAAGATCAATCTTTGGAAATATCCATGTGCCTCTCATTCAATCAAAGAGGTAATCTATCCTTGCAAAGGGATACTTGTTCTTTACTATTACTTTGTTCAATTTCCTGAAGTCAATACAAAGTCTTAGTGTACCATCCTTCTTCTTCATGAAAAATACTGCCCCCCCCCAAGGTGACACACTTGGGCCATGGTGACCAATATCTTATCACGTTCAATCATAAAGGGTTTTTTTAATTGTGAAAAATAGAGTCAATATATTGTAGGTATTGGGGAGGGGATGTGGGTATTGGGGGGTATAAAAAGGGGTATCTAGTAAAAATAGGGGTTTCTTTTATTGAAAATATGTATTGGGAAGGGGGCTCAACAAAAGTATTTTTGGAGGTATTTGTAAATATCTAGTGAAATTAGGGTATTCTTTAATATCCCACGAACCTAGATGCTATATCACAGGTTCACTAAGTGAAGACCCCGTGACTTGGGTGCATATACCCCTTCTTTAGAAGCTCTTCAAGTTGCATCTGAAACTCCTTCATTTCTGGCGTACTCATCCTATACAAGGCCTTGGATATACGAGCTGCACCCAGCTTCAGATTTATAAAAAAAATCAATATCTATTTTTGGTGGCAACCCCAATATCTCTTTAAAGACATCCTTAAATTCCTTCAGTACTGCGCAATCTTCAAAACTTGGCACTTTATCCTTAGGTTCCTCCTCCATGTGTGTTGTGAATAATTTACATCCCTTTCTGAAGATTTTTTTTAGTTGCAGAGCTTAAACTTCTTTGATAACTATAGCTCTTGGAATAACTTGAACTATTCTTAAGTTTCCTTTCTCTTCCATGCAATCAAATTCCCTATTGTAACAGTATAGAACAACATGATGCTCATCCAAAATATCCATACCAATGAGGAAATCATACAAGCCCAAAGGTATGGTAATCAAATAATATTTTGTGCACAATCTATTCATATACATTGGACATGACTTAACCATCTCGTTAATATTTCTCTTTGCGCCTATAGATAACTGCACCAACCAAGGCTTTCCAAGCTTACTTCTTGATTGGAATATTTCCACCATTTTAGGATCTAGATAACTAGGACTAGCTCCTGAATCAATTAAAATAGAAATAGGTTGGTCATTACTCTTACCTTCCACTTCAATCATGTGCGACTGAAAATCCGCTTTCTTGTTATCTAGGGCTGCATAAATCCTAGGTACATTTCTGCCCATGTATTCAACTATTGAAACTTGTTGTACACTATGCACAATGCTCTCTTTTTGGCCTCTTTGAGGACAATCTCTGTACATATGATCTCCACCACAACCCCAACATTGACTAAGTTGTTTCCTTAGTCTTTTCTCCACCGATTCCTTCATTCTAGGCTCCTTGGGAGTTGGTTGTCCTTGTGTAGTATTTCTGAAAAAATTGCGGCTTAGTCCCCTTCTTCCTCTTTTCCAACTTGTTTTTCATCTTGTCATCCCAAGCCTTTTGGAAATTTGATCTTCCTTTTTGTTGATCATAAAGAAATTTAGCGCGCCTTATGATTTCCTCCAATGTCTAGGATCAACATATTGTATCTTGTCACTAATAAATGGGGGTAGCCCACTCAAGTATCTCTGAATTTTGACTTTCTCATCCTTGATGAATGCAACATACTTGAGAAATTATAGGAATTTTCTTTCATACTTTTCAATGGTCATGCTAACAAGCTTGAGTTTAAAGAACTCCTTCATTTTTCTGTCTTAGTACCTCTTGGTTAAATATTTTCTTTCAAAATACCTCTTAAACTCCCTCCAATTGACCTTCTTTTCATCAATGTGTTGCACCTACACAAACTGATCCCACCACATTGATGCTTTTCCTGTATGCTGATATATGGAAATTCTCCTTTCTTCCTACGTAGAGTAATTATGAAGCTGGAAGTGCTTCCTCACACCTAGCAACCAGGTCTCTGCATCCTCATCTTTCTTGTGCTCATTGTCAAAGGTAGGAGGCTTGATCTTATTCATCTCTCCCCGTAGATCGTCCACCCCAATCCTTCTCTTATGAATTTTGACAAGAGATAGACTTGAGTTACTATGAGATTTCCTAAATGAATGCTTTGGTGAGTGGTGATGTTTCCTATCAGCACCTCTTGTTTCTCTTCTTTCACCATGAGATATGTGCCTCCTCAAATTGCTTGACTTTATCTCTATATCCATTTTCTTTTTTATTCTATCCAATCTTTGCATCAACTTGATGCTAAATCCATATTGTTTCTCCTTGGATTTTATAATCCTTTAATTACCAACTTTGTAGCTTTGGACATATTTTTGCAACCCCTTTATGGCTTTCACCAAGTTTATGCGTTCTTCCTTGGATTCTATACCATCCACACCCAATCTGACATAAAAATCCTTGAATTCAATGTCATGACTGAAAATTCTCCATGCATCTTCCATTCTTCAACTTTCTGTGATGATTCAGTCCTTCTCTAATTGTTGTTAATTCTACAAAATGTGCAGGAAATTAATATTTGTTAGATGATTTCATGTGACAACTACATGAAACTCTGCACCATTTTGTCACAATCCTTTCTTTTGATTCCTTGGATGATTTTAACATACCAAATTCTAGTGTGCACTCTCTCTCAATAATAATTTGCACGCATCACAAATCTGCACAACACACCAATATTTTTCATGCACAATATACTCTACATTGTGCGACACCAATTCCTTCAATGCGCACGCCAATTTCATGTTGATCTCTGACCCATACAAGTCCAGTGTTGAACCAATAGCTCTGATACCAGAATGTAATGTCCCCAACCACCCAGGTTGGGCCACATCACCGATGATCCCAAATTCCGATGCTTTGATACAACAATGTAACGTACCTAAATGACATACCCAACTTATTGTTGAGTAAATTCACCCAAAATTCCAGTGCACGGTTAATTTCATATTGCAAGGAAACATTTGAGGGAATACACACAACCCGAAATGGTTTGTGTCACACCACATTCCTTCCAGTTTTTACAAATTATAATAGTGGAAGTGACTTGAAATAAAAATATGTGCTCTGTTAGCACCAAGAGTTGTCCTTAGACTTCTTGAAGGACAAGCCCAGTACCCATTTGAGAATAAATTATTAAAACTAGTTTTATTCTTAATGGATCAACAAGACTCTACAACAAAGGAAAGGGAGACAAACTGACTGTAGATGAGTGAGCTATCATTGGGCATGGAGTCAATATAACAAATCTCTTTGATCATGAACCATACTCTCGCAAAAGAGGCAACTATATCCAAATCTCATCAATTTCAATTTTTTGAAGAAAGAAAGGAAGATACGAAGGAAACATATATGAATGTGTCAATACCTCATCAAGATTAGCTAACACACTCACTCAGTAGAAAATTTAATGACTATAAATCAGTCCCAGTAGTAAACTAAAGTGATTAAATAAAAACTATGCACGACATGCATTTTACAACATATCTTCTACTTCTTATGAATTTGCAATACATGGGTTTATTATACATCAGGTACTAAACCATTGTTCTTAATCAAGCAAGAAAATTAGTGGACACAACAAAAAGACAGGATGTTTATCAGACACAAGTTGAATCTCAAATCAAGATATATAGCTCCCTATTTCAGAATAACATAAAAAACATTATAACATGATTTCCAGGCCCAAGGTTGAGCCCCTCATATCTCTCGAGATTTTTTTTTTCCTGAACCCCTATTATGTTCAAAGTTTGAAAAATATATACAAATTCTCATCGAGCCAATATTTAACAAACTTCTACAAAAATAGCAAAAGAGAAATATTCTCGACACAAAATTTGGAACGGGCTGCAAGGTGTCATGAATTGTTGGAGTTGCTATAATTGATCCTTTGTATTTAGAAACTGATTTCCACATACGGAGTTTGTGCTTGGAAATATGGGATATGTCTACCACATAATCACCATGTTTCCTTAAAATTTGCAATTGCCAAGTGGTTCAACTACTATGTCATCAAAAACTAAGATGGTGCTTTGATATGATCCTTTGAATGTTGAAATAGATTGTCTTGAGTTTTCCATCTATTAACTGATTTTCAAAATGATGACAAAAAATGTGACCCTAATATTCAAATAAAAAATAGATTAAGTTTCTAAACAGATGGAACAACTTCCTTGAAATCTAGCAACAACTCTTCGAATTTGAAATGATCCTTTTGGTGTTTGTTATTTTCATTGATATATGTCTGAATTTGAAATGCTCTTATTGTTTATATCTGTCATACATTGTAAAGTTTTTGCAGGGGGGATATATTCTTCAATATGTTGAGATATCTTCTATAATTTTCAATATGAAACTGGGTTCATGAAGAATTGACTTTTTCTATATTTGTATAGAAACTTGCCCATCCATATATTCTATCCATAAGGTTGTAGTAAATTGCCTTATCTCTCGATAATTTGAATTAATAAAAAAATTTAATTTGATGTAGTAAACATATTTTCTTGACATCATACTTCTCCCATTTGAAATTCTTTGCGTGGCATTGATAAAGTCATTCCAACACATAATCCAAACTACAATTGCTCAGGCTTGAAAAAATCATAAAATATCAATAGTAGACTTCCCATTTCCTTTTGGAATTTTTGGCACTTCGATGCCTTGTCTTAAGTGCTCTGCTTCATCGAATTTTGGAAATATGAATACCCCCTTCAAACCCATTTTTAAATGTTCCCGATCCTCTACCACCAAAAAGTACCTGACTTTTCACAACAAACTCTTTGTCTTCGAGAAACACATCACTAATGGCATTCTTCACTTCTGCAACTGACGATACAACAATACCTTTGGGAACATTCACTTCATATTTTCTCATCAAACTTACACCCATTAATGTGTATAAAACTCTACACTGGGTACACAAACCACCAAGCCAATTTTTTTTGACTAAGAGGGAAGTCATGACACTAATATATTCTTGATAATTTGTAGGTGCTTTGGTATTCAATGGCACTACATGTGCTGGATAAAAAATCAAAATACAAACACAAATTATCTTTATATAATCCCACATGTCAGTCAAAACCCTTATACATGGGAATTTGGCATCTGCGTGTTTTTTTCCAACGATCTGGTCGCATTCTGGTTTCATGTATGTGGGCATATCCTGTTGGACACACTGACCACATTGAGAGGGGGGGTGAATCAGTGTAGGGATCTTTTTAAAACTTCCCTTCACAAAACTTATTAGCTAACAATCACCAATTACTCAACACTCATTACTGTCATTTAGAATCAGTTGTATGTGAACATATATCAGCAACATATAACAACAACATATATCATCAATAAGTCATCACCACAAGGAATACAAAGAACAAAAGATGCATGTACAATTTTCTTTTTATTACAGACTACAATCCTTGGGTTATCAACGACAACTGAATAGAGTTACAACTCCACAAGAGCACCAAATCTACAATGAAAGACTCATCTTACACAACTCAACACCAACTGAGAAGAGGAATCAATCCCCAACAGATACCAATCTGTCAACAGGTACGTGACCTGTCAGTAGTGCAACATGCATATGTACTACAACCTGCGTATGCCTTAGGGTTTTCTCTCTATGAAAAACTCATATCCTTTGCAGCCTTCAGTCACATCTACTTCTGTCTTTCATTGTCCCATTTGAACCATAACCAATCACAACACATCTATGCTCTCCCACATCTTACTCATTCTCCTCAACCATACAATATGAATGCTACTTAGTCATGTATAAGCAACCGATATACTATGGCATTCATATCAGTACTAAATCAAAAGAGTGCTGCTCACTCTATCAATCAACCAACATAACCATATCACAACAACCATACCAAGAATGCCTTAAGCAGTCACCATACAATAATCAAGAATATCCATCAAGACAACTATGTAACCATACCAGAGTTTCTATGGCAGATCAGAGCCCATGGAATGCAGATCTGGAACTTGCTTCAGACTTCAAGAACTTGGCATCATCTCACACTCAAGTCTCCATGACTTCATCCAACTATACACGCTCTGCCTTCCTTCAACCCCTTTCTATGCTCTTCAAGCTTGTTATAGCAAGATTTGCCTCACATTATGAAATCTTGCATAGATGGCCTTTTACCATTTCCCTATGTAAACTTGTCATCCCTTTTTGATGAATCCAAAGCTAAAAATACATATTTTTCCATATATACATACCCTATCTACTATACAACATGCGTATATGCAGACTGCTCCAATACATCCTGTGTACATCGAGATTTGTGCCAGAAAATACAAAAATGGAGTCATGTTTCCATGTCACGATAGGAGATGTCTGATCCTTGGCCTTCTATATACTGGAAACGTTCCGACTCGACCCTTCAGTTTCGTTTTGAAGGCTATAAATGGGCCAATTTTGAGCTATGGAAAAGAGGAGAAAGCATTCAACTTTGAGGGAAAAGTTACTATGGATAAATTACTACTTCATATTGAGTCTGCATCCCTTTGTCCCTCAAGTCTGAACACAGTGTTAAGCCCCCAAGCTCTTCCCTTATTGTTGAGAGAACCTCATTGTCTCCCTTCTATGAGCTTGCCTTTGGTGGAGGCCCAGTTGGACGGGAAGGAACTTAGTTTCTTGGTTTCGAACCGTGCCGACACGGAAGTCTGTAATGTTTTCTCTTCTGTTGATCATTTATTAATAGAAATACTCCTTTCCTGTCCTATTCGTATCGTGCAAATATATGATTATTATCCATGGGCATGTTTGTTATGTTTATTAATGGATTATGCTATCTAATGTGCTAATCTGTTATATTATTACTATATGCTTGCTCTGCTTATTTGTTGAGAAATTGTTGTAGGTATTAAGATTTGGGTCGAAGTGGTCAATGACAGACATCTTCAAACATTTGGACGAGGTAGGCCTCTTTCTTATCTCGCTTGCACATTAGTTTATATAGAATATGTTGGAATTGAGTAGATTTCTGTAATCATACCTGTCTGTTGTGGTTTACCCTGGCCATAGAGAGTTTTTCCCTTGTAACAGAATTGGTGACCATACTGGGGATAAATCTTATTTCTAAGGGTTGGAGTACTTTTTCTCCTTGCATTGCTCTCTTTCCTTTTTGGTTCTTGTTGTATCACTTCTTGACAGATTCTATTCACTCTGGGTCTGATTTTTCATCCTTTTCTCCCTTGCCTAGCCTTGTTTCAAATCATATATGCACCTTTTTGCCTGACAGTCGCATACATATGCGTGCTGTCTCACTGGAAGCTACGTATATATGCTCTGTTTTCCTGAACAATCACGTATACCACTTTTCCTTGCATGTTTTCTTGGTTTTGTGATTGTTGGGTGGGATTTGATGATTGCTGAGCCTTCTTAGGTCTCTGTAGTGCTTGTTGAGCATCTCTGGGTTGAAAAGAAACCTGTTTGGAGTTGAATGTTTGGGCGTAATCTTACTCATGTTTTCATTTTTGATTTGTCCTTGTACTTTGGGTTGTTTACTTTGCTGCTTGGTATTCTGCTTGAGTTACCACTTTTATACACAGTAGAATTTATATATCAAGTTGCTTATTAGTCCATGCATTTTTTTTTAGTATATTGAAAATACAAAAAACATAGGCATTTTGCATTGCTTGGCATTTTTGTCTTTTGAATCTTTATCATTAGCTTAGTGCATTTAGTGAAAGATTGCATTTTACTTTTGAATTGCAGAGTTGAAATTGAAAATTGCATTGTCTTTGATACGCATATCATTCATTGAAAAGTTAAAGATAGACTTTGCATTATATTCATATTTACTTTTCTTGCAGATTCATAACATCATGAGTTTCACTTCCATACCCTTTTGAGTAATCATGGCCAATAAAATTTACGCTTTAAATTAAAATTGATTAGTCATGATTTTATTTTCTAGGGTGCACAAACTAGTCTAGGATTTAGTGCCTTGGAATAGGATTTTGTGAGTAAACTTCTCCAAGGCAATTAAATTAGCATATGTGTCTGAGAAAGGGAGTTGAGAAGTCCATTGTATAATTGGTAAGATCAGGAGGCTCCACTCACACTGGAGCTAATCACGAGGTCGCACGAGGTTGGTTGAAGGGATATCACCCGGATACTCACCTAGCGTCAGAGATATTTCTGTGGATTTATCCGTATCTAGAGATCTTTCTAGTGCCCATACCTCCGTGAGAGGTGGTGCTTTCAAGGTTTCAGGCTTTGCTACCCTGCCCATACGGTGATCTGGACTTATGACTGCTCACTTGTGCATCAATTATATAATGGTTTATTAGTTGCTTGAATTAGGTATCTCATAGGTTACTTGCAGGGGTTATTTAGCTTGTACCCTGGGTTAGATAGGGGTCAGACAACACAAAAACTTTATGGAGGATTACCTCTCCAGGGGGGTCTGACCGACTAGTTGTTAAGCCCATGAGGGCCCCTATAATTGATTATGTTACCTCCAAACTTTAGCGGGGAGTCTCAAGTCCCTCTTGGACAAGACATGCCTTCTTTAGCGAGGGAGGCCACTCAGCCACTTTAGCCCGTTTGCATGCATATTGGCCGTTTGACTTTTGGTATGCTCTTTGATTTCTAGTTGGCCTTAAGAGTCTGTATTGAGTTTCATCATCATGGATAGTGGAGTTTATTTTTCTCCTTCATTTACTTCTACCTACCCCATGATGCCTACTCATTTCATGGGAATGTATCCTTCCATTTTTCATAATGGTATGCAAAACTATAACATTTAGTCTGCGCCTTGGGTCTCTAGTCATTGTTTTGTTGATATTCCTTCACCTGTGCAATCCTCTCCCTAGTCCGCGTATACAAACCCTAGCATTGGATATGGGGGCACCATGACTTTGATGCCTACTTCTTCGTTTGATATGAGTCGTGTCCCTATGGGAGGATGGAACCTTCCATCTTATGGATCCAATACTAGCTATGCTTTTTCAGGAGCCAGTGCTTAGATGGATACCTATTCCACTTATTACACCCCATCCATGTATCCTTCATCTGCCATGTCATTTTCTTCAAATACTTTTCCCATGATAGGTCCACATGTACCCCCAGGTGTTCCATATGGGGAGAATAAATTTTACGGTTCGGGCTACCCTCTACATGAGACTCCTTCACAAGGGGGAAATATATATCCTCACTCGAATGTTTCTTATCATACTTCGGTCTCCTCGCAGACCTCCATGATGATGCCTGTACAAGCCTCTTCAGGCCATTTTGGCGTAGGATACCACCTTTCTGGATAGGGACAGGGGTAAACCAAGACCCTTCCTGGCTTGCAATGTTTCAAAGCCAATATTTCCCTGGACCTTGGCATCAAATGTCGCAATTCACTGCTAGCCTAGTCACTGTCAGTCATACTGTTGCTCCATCACCAACCTATGCCAGTCATGTCGGGGATGGGAAAACATTTTTTGTAGATTGTGTTGACGACTCGCACCCAACCGCTACCAATCACGTTGGGGGCACCATTCTATTCACCATGAATCATAGTCATGTCACATGTCCAACCTCTATTCATCATATAGGAGAATAATCTCTTACCTCTTCCATTCATGCCAAGAGCACGTCACCAGCCATTGTGAACAACATTGGGGGCATCGAGAAGCCTAGACGTCTCAGACGTAAATCTAAATTCCTTTACAGGACTTGTGAAGGAAGTCACCTTACTCGTTTATGTCCGGCTACTACCGAGATACTAGAAGCATGGAGCTCTCCCAAGAGCCCTTCATATTCTGAGACATCTGTGGTTTCTCCACACCCTGTTCCTCCTTTGATTGAGATGATGTTACCTTCTCCTGACCTCACCCTCATTGTCAAGGGTGACGTGTCTCCTACCCCTATCACCATGCATCCTCTTCAACCTAGATCTGAATAAGTGATCATACCAGTGAAATGTCTGGTCAATTCCACTCTCCTTGTGGAGAACGATGCATCCTTTAGCCATGTCATCAACATTCCAGATCCTACCCCTTCTGAACGAGAGAGATGTATTCTCCCCCCGAGTTCTCTCCCTCCAAGTCTTGAAGAGGTTCCCTTCAATTGGGACAGCCTTTTAGGATATCCCATACCCCCACTTATGTCTTTTCCAGTAAGAGACATTATTCTGACCATCACAGAGACTGTATACTTCGTTAGCACTTTCTCCTCCTCGACTTGGAGAGCTTTGGGTTTTCCCAAGCTTTTGTCAGCTATTCGTAAGATACTGACTTTCTGCAGAAGATCGGGATGGGAGCCCTGCCCTCCCCCTTTACATGTTGATTAGAACAACATCCACGAGTCTTGGTTAAGCTTTTTTTCGACTCATCTAAAAACTGAAAATATTGTCGAGTGATTTGTCCCTTTCACACTCATTAAAATGGACTTGAAAGGTCATGAGTTTAATTTAAGCTCTTTTCTGAATCATTTTCAAAAAGTGAAAAGATTACCGAGTGAACTTGTCTCTTTCACACTTGCAAATCGGACTAGAAAGAATGTCTATTTGGCACAAGTTTACCCTTTTTTCACACCAAGTAGACTAAAAGACATAAAAAAGGACATTTTTTGGTGTCAATTTGTGATTGCATCTCATGCCCTTGCTTGCAGTATTGAGCCTTTAGCCGGTTCTCTCTTTGCGTTATAAATTGTTTCCTAAACAATTTTTGCATCCTCAACCAAGCATAGCCTTGTTTATATTGTTTGCAATTTGACACCCTATACCCTGGAGGGAACATCACCCCGAGTGTCCATCTCCTACATGCATTTCCTTGCATTAAGCATAGGTATGTTCCACTGCTGGAACTAGTTCTTCTTACTTGTGACACTCGTTTCCTCCTCTGTATCATAGCATTCATTTGTTATGAAAAAATAAAAAAAGACAGGTGGGAAGGGAGTACTATATTATATTTGACAGCAGTCATGTTGCCTTTGAACATAGCACAAAGTTATTGAGTTCTTGTGTCATCATAATTTTGGGTTTAGCATGGCCTTAGGAAGTCGATCTCATTACAGAGTCTTCTCTATCGACTGGTTACTCTTCCAGTCACTATAGAGAACATTATTGATGCCTCCTACATCTTATGGTTACATAATTGAGTCTATGCTATTGGAGTCTACCATATGTCTCATGCTCTTGTTCAAAGGAAGTTTATAAACCTGTGTCGGCCACTCCTCAGAACTCTTGACTTTGCATGTCGGCCATACCCTCAGTTTGTCTCAGAGTCACATGATATTGTAGTCTTATCATGCACCTTGACCCTACTTTCATCATTGGTAGGTCACCTTGAACCCAACAGTCGACATTTCATCATCGATCGTTGACTGGGTGGTTTCCCTCATGTTCGACTGCAAGACATCTATTCACACTATGGGATTCATGTAGTGTCTTGGATGTGATTATCCTTATTGGTGGTTTCCTTGCCTTTGTCAGCAGTTTTCATCATTGGTTTCTATTCAGACGGTCGTTTTCGTGTACCACTTGCATTTGGCACATGCGAAAGACACACAAGATCATTGGTTTGTGAACATGTTCTTTATCTGATTTCCACCAAATTATGAAGTTCCTTCTTTGTTCCTCGTGCTAACAGATGAGAGATGCCTTAATTCTCTCCTTTCAACGGGTCTCTTTCCATCGAATTCTAATAATTTATTTTGGATATGGGGCCTAGATTTTTATGAGTACCTTGAGGCTTGTAGTCATTAGTGGTAGGCTCTCTCACCATTGATAAATGGGAATACATCAATGTATCCTGATCAATGGATTCCTCAGGTGTTCAACACCGAATCCTTTTTTCACACTTGTAGGAATGTGCTTGGTGCCTTGATACTTACTTTCATTATTGGTAGGCTGTCTCGCGTTTGTTAATGATATACCTCAATGACTGGTAATCAAACGATGTTTCATTGTGTTCGACCTCAACTCCTTTATTCACATGATGTAGACTTGCACCCTTGGCAGATAGTGTAGAAGACTTGAAGACATCACTATGTGGTCGTAACTTTCCTGAGTTGTTGCTTCCTTTTCATTGGAATAGTACCTATTTGACTTCAGTGATCATGGGAGATCAGATTGTACTCCATTGTATACAAATATCTTCATATTGGTTTTGAGATTGGTTCTACTGGGCCTTGTTCATGACTATGACAACTTTTGGCATGTAACTGCATTTGTATTTTCCTATTCATGGCCATAGACACTTGTTTGGTATATTTTCCACATGGATCTACAGTGTATTCTATTGGCAACCATGTATGTAAAGTCAGTACAGAATGTAGTGAGCAACTAGTCTTTCCAGCTGGGTCCCCATCACTCCAATTCTAGGTTGTTTATAATGTATTTTGGCCATCGCAGATACTCCTATGATCTCACACATTAGGGGGCATATGTTATAGCAAGATTTGCCTCACCTTATGCAATCTTGCACAGAGGGCCTTTTTCCATTTCCCTATGCAGACTTGTCATCCCTTTTTGATGAATACAGAGCTAAAAATACATCTTTTTCCACATATACGCGCCGTATCTACTATACAACATACGTATACGCAGGCTGCTCCACTACAACCCATGTACATTGAGATTTGTGCCAGAAAATACAAAAATGGAGTTGAGTTTCCATGTCACGACAAGAGATATCTGATCCTTGGCCTTCCATATACTGGAAACGTTCTGACTTAGCCCTTCAGTTCCATTTTGAAGGCTATAAATGGGCCAATTTTGAGCTATGGAAAAGAGGAGAAAGAATTCAACTTTGAGAGAAACGTTACTCTGGAGAAATTACTACTTCATATTGAGTCTGCATCCCTTTGTCCCTCAAGTTTGAACATAGTGTTCAACCCCCAAGCTCTTCCCTTATTGTTGAGAGAACCTCATTGTATCCCTTCTATGAGCTTGCCTTTGGTGGAGGATTGAAGTGGTGGAGGCCCAGCTGGAAGGAACTTAGTTTCTTGGTTTCAAACCGTGCTGACATGGAAGTCTGTAATGTTTTCGCTTCTACCGATCATTTATTAATAAAAATACTCCTTTCCCGTCCTATTGGTATCGTGCAAATATATGATTATTATCCATGGCCATGTTTGTTATGTTTATTAATGGATTATGCTATCTAATGTGCTAACCTGTTATATTATTACTATATGCTTGCTCTGCTTTTTTGTTGAGAACTTGTTGTAGGTATTAAGCTTTGGGTCGAAGTGCTCAACGACAAACATATTCAAACATTTGGATGAGGTAGGCATCTTTCTTATCTCGCTTGCACATTAGTTTATATAGCATATGTTGGAATTGAGTAGATTTCTGCAGTCATACCTGTCTGTTGTGGTTTACCCTGGCCATAGAGAGTTTTTCCCTCGTAACAAAGCTATGGTCAAGAGATGATTTTCACAAGAGACCTTTTCTTCTTATTTATACTCTCCAAGTAGCTTCCTTAGAAGCATCTTCTAGGCCACTTTGTCCACATAGTCACCTATGTCCAACTTTTCCAAATTTTCCACTTGTCCATGTATCCAATAGCCACTTGACCACTTAACCCATTTTCCTCATTTTAGGGTTAACCTTCTTATAACCACTTTCCATAATTAGAAAGTTATCCATTTACTTTATTATTTAAATAATCCTCCTTGACTTTGTCACTTCACTTTACTATTTAAATAATTCTGTTTGATTTTGTCACTTCACTTTAATATTTAAATAATCCTCTTTGACTTTGTCACTTTATTATTTAAATAATCCTCCTTGACTTTGTCACTTCACTTTATTATTTAAATAGTTCTCTTTGATTTTGTAACTTCACTTTATTATTTAAATAATCCTCTTTGACTTTGTCACTTTATTATTTAAATAACCATCCTTGACTTTGTCACTTCACTTTATTATTTAAATAATCCTCTTTGATTTAGTCACTTCAATTTATTATTTAAATAATCTCTTCTTTTCAATCACTTTGACTTCTTTGACCTTTTGGGGCTTCAATCCAACATATGAGGGTCCTCCATCTTCGTAAGGCCATAACTCTCAAACCGTGAGGAGTTATGTGATGTTCCACATACCACTGGAAATGGATTGACAAGCACTATCCATCTAGGATAGTTTCACTGACAAATTCACTGATCTTCATCTCATTATTCCATAATTAAGTATGGGTTCTCTAACCATACTACTAGGATAACTCAATTGCAAAGTGTCTTCTCGTGAGGGATTTCACCATAAGGGGACCACTTTGGAGTTCACCGCAAAGTGTCTTCCTGTGAGGGCTTTCACCATAAGGGGACCACTTTGGAGTTCATCCATTTGTATTGGAGTTCACCGCAAAGCATCTTCCCATGAGGACTTTCACCATAAGGGGACCACTTTGGATTTCATCCATTTGTACAACCATGACAAGAAAATAATGAGTCATCTTTACATCAATCCAACTACACCTCATTGATCGATCTTCATCTATGCATCTCATCAGATGACTATGACTCCACTTGACATCAATCCATTTACATCAAGGACAATACATGATCCATCAATCACTACATCAATATACTATGAAAAGACATTGTTCCTTTGACATCAATCCTTTGGAATCAATGAAAACATGATCCAACATATCCCACATGCAGACTGTAATAAAACATTAAAATATTTGAAAATACTGCCCTCCATGCTTACCATCAAAGGGTGGTGCACTTTGTTTTGGCCCTTGTGGGATCCTCCCTTAGTGGCTTGGTGCTTGGTCTATGCTTATCGATACTTGGTAGTTAGTTTCCTTAGATTGGTAGTTGGATATTTGACATATAACATAAGACTGGAGATTGGGCCTCCAACCCTCATTTTTTGGAAAATGGACTTTAAACTCTGCATATAAAGCATAAAAATCATGAGAGCTAAATAGCCTTTAAAAAACCATTTTTAATTTACCAAAACTTGTAACTTTTGCCCAACTTTTCTTTAATTTTGTCATTGACAACCATGTTGTTGATGTTGGTTGACCAACTCGGCAAAAACAATTTTTTTCAGAACTTTCGTTGCAAAAGTGCATGATGCTGCGAAAGTGTGAATACACTTATGAATTGGCACACACATTATAAGGTGCCAACATCAACGAAAGGAACAAATTTGATAATACAAATTTTGTGCTAACATTTGGCTCCATGGGCGATGGCATGCTCTTTGTGAGCTTCCAAGAACTTGTAGTTCCAGTGCCTTTGTCCATTCCATCTCTGCAATTTGTATCCTTGTTCATGCCTTGAGACCACCTCTGCTCATTTATTAAAAACTAAAACATACAATATGGAAAACACATTGCAAGAAAACCTATAATTGCAAACCAAATGCTTGCATGAAACACTTATTTATATACATAAGCCTACTCTAGTCTATCTAGCTGAATAAGTTTACTCAAGTGAAGTCATACTTCCAATGCAACTAGGTAAGTATCAAACTAATGAAAATAACTCCTCCCATGCATCTGTTCGAAATAATCCTCCGGTGATATAAAATTTGCAGCAAGAGGTTAATAAGCAATCGATACTTACAACTATAATATGAAATCTTACCAACAATTGGAGCATTAGAGACCTTTGAAAAACACAACTCCATGCAAAAGCCACAAGATCATGAATCTCATGACAAGATATTTTCAGCTGGTTAAGAAGACAATATTGCTCCTTTGTGAAGGCTGATTCATCAATAAAATTGTGGTCCTCATATTCTCTAGAGCTACTCATATGTTGTTTGATGTCTTTTGCAAGTCTAGGTATAGAAATGATAGACATGAGTTCCCTAATCCTTGGAGATTTCTGCTCATCAATGAGTGATAAAGAAAATTTCAACTGTGAATGAAACTCCTTATATTGTTCACTATCATATACTAGTTGGCTGTTAATAAGCTCTGTATGTGGTTTAGTAAATATCTGCTCCTCCTCATCAGAGTATTCATCAAGGATAGGCTGATCTTTTTCAACATTTGGGACAACAATATCATCAAAGGAATTATTTTTAGAGACATTTTTTAGAAGGACAAATGCATCTACTGCATTGCTGCCAATTTCTTTATTATAAGAGCAGTCAACAAAATATGCTTTAAACACTATAAAACTAGGAAAGGAATGATATGATTTTTCCTTGATTTTTTCAACAAAAACATCTATTTCAGCTTTACAATCTGAAGAAATACCTACTATATGTTGAATTTTCTTTTCAAATTCCCCACAAAAATTCTCAAATAGAGATTCAACTAAAAAATATCTTTTACAGTGCTCATTAAATGTATCATGGAAATCTCTCAAGGAAAATATGTTGGAAGTAGGAAGAGAAAAGTACCATTCTCGTGCATCACCCTTTAAAGTGTACATGAACATTTTCATCAACACATCCTCATGATGCATATCTAGCTGATCCATGCATTGATAAACTTAATGAGATGTTGTGCAAGATTATCCTCCTTCCTTTATCTCAATATAGGAAGATAATATCCCCATTCTGACACAGGAGGCACTAGATTTGGAAAACCATGGATAATTGAAAGGTTGAGAGGTGCAAACCTTTATGCCAAGATAGCCTCCATGGCCTTTGTCATCTTGAATCAGTGAAGTTGTCAACATGTTCTTCCTTCATGGAGTGGAGTCACTAGGTGAATGATGAAATTTGTTCTGTCAACAATCCTTGTTCACTATCAAGGACTGGTGTAAGCTTTGTCATTCCTCCCAGGGAAAATCTTCAACTTCGTCCCTAGAAATGGCGCCAAAAATGTTAGCACCAAGAGATGTCCTTAGACTACTTGAAGGACAAGCCCAGTGCCCATTTGAGAATTAATGATTAAAACTAGTTTTATGCTTAGTGGATCAACAAGACTCTACAAGAAAGGAAAGGGAAGCAAATTGACTGTAGATCAGTGAGCTATCATTGGTCCCGGAGTCAATATAAAAAATCTCTTTGATCACAAACCATACTCTCGCAACAGAGTCAACTGTGTCCAAATCTCAACAATTTCAAGGTTTTGAAGAAAGAACGGAAGATATGAAGGAAACATATATGAATGTGTCAATATCATATCAGGCTTAACTAACACACTCACTCTGTAGAAAATTTAATAACTGGAAATCAGTCCCATCAATAAACTAAAGTGATTAAATACAAATTATGCAAGACATGAATTTTATAGCGGATCTTCTACTGCTTATGAATCTACAATACATGGGTTTATCATACATCAGGTACTAAACCATTGTACTTAATCAAGAAGGAAAATAATTGGACACAAGAAAAAGACAGGTTGATTTTCAGAAACAAGTTGAATCTCAAATCAAGATATATAGCTCCCTATTTCAGAATAACATAAAAAAAACATTACAACATAATTTCCAGACCCAAGGCTGAGCCTCTCATCTCTCTTGAGTTTTTTTTTTCCTAAACCCCTATTAAATTGAAAGTTTAAAAAATATATACAAATTCTCATCGAGCTAATCTTTCAAACTTATACAAAAATAGCAAAAGAGAAATATTCCTTCCACAAAAAATGGAATAGGCTACAAGGTGTCTCGAATTGTTGGAGTTGCTGGAATCGATCCTTTGTATTTAGAAGGTGATTACCACTTACTAATTTTGTGCCTGGAAATATGGGACATGTTTGCCACATAATCACCGAGTTTCCTCAAAATTTTCAACTACCAAGTGGTTCAACTACTATGTCATCGAAAACTAATATGGTGCTTTGATATGATCCTTTGAATGTTGAAAGAGATTGTCTTGATTTTTCCATCTGTTAACTGATTTTCAAAATGATGAAAAAAATGTGACCCTAATATTCAAATAAAAAATAGATTAAGTTTCTAAACAGATGGAACAACTTCCTTGAAATATGGAAACAACTCTTCGAATTTGAAATGATCCTTTTGGTGTTTGTTCTTTTCATTGATAGATGTCTAACTTTGAAATTCTCTTACTATTTCCATTTGTCATACATTATAATTTTTTTTGTAGGGGGGGATATATTCGTCAATGCATTGAGATATCTTCTATAAATTTTCAATATGAAACCGGGTTCATGAAGAATTGACTTTTTCTAGATTTGTACAGAAACCTGCCCATCCATATATTCTAGCCACAAGGTTGTAGTAAATTGCCTTATCTCTCGATAATTTGAATTAAGAAAAAATTTGAATTTGATGTAGTAAATTTTTTTTCCTGACATCATACTTCTCCCATTTGAAATTCTTTGTGTGGCGCTGAGAAATTCATTCCAACATATATTCGAAACTACAATTGCCCAGCCTTGAAAAAGTCATAAAATCTCAACAATAGACTTCCCATTTCCTTTTGGAATTTTTGGCACTTAGATGCACTATCTTAAGTGATTTTCTTCATTGAATTTTGGCAATATTAACACCCCCTTCAAACCCATTTTTAAATGTTATCGATCCTCGACCACCAACAAGTACTTGAATTTTCATAACAACCTCTTTGTCTTCAAGAAACACACCAATGATGGCCTGCTTCACTTCTGCAACTAAAGATACAACAATACCTTTGGGAACATTCACTCCATATTTTTCTCATCATACTTGCACCCATTAATGTGTACACAAATCTGCACTGGATACACAAACCACCAGGTCGATTTTATTTGACCAAGAGGGAAGTCATGACACTGAGATATTCTTGATAATTTGCAGGTGCTTTGGTATTCGATGACACTACATGTGCTGGATAAAAAATAAAAATACAAACACGAATCATCTTTATATGATCCCACATGGCATTCAAAACCCTTATACATGGTAATTTCACATCTGTGTGTTTTATTTCTATGCTATGGTCATAGTTGGGCACATTTTGGTTTCATGTATGTGGGCATATCCCACATGTAGTGTGTAATAAAACATTAAAATATTTGAAAATATCTCCCTCCATGCTTACCATCGACACATGGTGCACTTTGTTTTGGCCCTTGTGGTCTCCTCCCTTGGTTTCTTGGTGCTTGGTCTATGCTTATCGATACTTGGTAGTTAGTTTCATTAGCTTGGTCATCCACCGCTGATGAGGATGATCTGTTGACCAGGTAACATGCAATACCAACTGCCTCTTCCCATAACTCTTTCCCTAACCTGACACCACTGAGGATGAACCTTGATTTTTCCATCAGCGTCCTATTCATCCTTTCTGCAACTCCATTCTACTAAGGTGTATATGGAGTAGTCTTCCACCTTTCTATACTGCACTTATTACAGAATTCTTCAAATTCATTCCCGTAGAACTCTCTGCCATTATTTATCCTCAACACCTTAATTCTTTTCTCTGTTTGATTATCAACAAGAGCCTTAAACTCTTTAAACCTATCAAATACTTCATATTTCTTCCCGAGGAAATATATCCAAGTATTCCTCAAGAATTCATCTATAAATGAGAGATAGTACATAGATTTTCCTAATGATGGAATCGACATAGGTCCAAACACATCACTACGAACTAGATGTAAAATTTCTTCTGCACTCATTGCACCAGAGGGGAATCTTACACGATTATGCTTCCCATATACACAATGTTCACAAAAATCAAAATCCAAATAGAAGTTAGGCATACCTTCAACCATACCTTTACCATGTAGTAGTCGAAGACCCTTCTCTCTGATATGCCTTAGTATTTGATGCCACAACATAACCTTTTCTCTAGAGACTGTAGGAGTTCTTTCTTCTTCAACTCTAATATCAGGAACAATGGAACTATTACACCCATCACTAATAGTTCTTCCTTGCATATTATACAGAGTTCCAAACCGAACTCCCTTCAGCAACACCATTTCTCCTCGAACCATCTTGCAAGTTTCCTTTTCAAATATTGTTTTTACCCCTGCATCGTACATTTTTCTTACAGAAATCAAATTTCTGGCCAAACCTGGGATGTGCAGAACACCGTGTAGAGTTATAATCCTTCCATCTATGAGCCTCAACTTGACTTTTCCTCTTCCTATGATTCTGGTTGTTGAATCATCACCTAGGAAAACATTACCTCCATCATACCTTTCATATTTATAGAACCATTCCCTGTGGGGAGTCATATGAAAGGATGCACCTGAGTCAACCAACCATGCCTCATGATCTTCATGTGTGCTTGAAAAATCCAAGTACACATCCCCTCCTTCTTCCTTGGAGGTATTTTCTTTTGTAGAAAGAGCTTCTTCAAATCCCTTCTGTTTCTAAATTTTGGATCTACACTGCTTCTTGTAGTTCCCTTCTTTCCCACATCTCCAACATACCTTTACAAAATTTTCGAGAGATTTATATCTACCCTTAGACTTAGATCTCCCACTTGAGGACTTAGATATATTTCTTTCCTGGGAGCATCCTCTTGCAAATAATGCATCTGTGTTATGTCCTTCCATGTTCTTCTGTCTCATCTCCTCCAACAACAATGATGAGACCACTTCATCAAACTTCAAGGAATTTGTATTACTACCTATGGCCACAACCAAAATATCACATGAGTCCGTTAAAGAGCATAATAAAATGGTACACTTATCTTCATCTGAAATATTAATCTCAACAAATATTAACAGAGTTACCACAGTATTGAAGGTGTTCAAATGCTCTGCCACTGAGTATCCATCTCTCATCATCAGGTTATACAACTTCTTTCTCAAGAAAAGTTTATTTGCTAAGGAATCAGACTGATACAACTTCCCCAACTTATCCCATAAATAATTGGTTGTAGCTTCCTCTGACACATTCAGTAATACTGGATTTGAGAGACATGGTCAGATTGTGCTCTTTGCCTTCCAATCCAAATATTTCCAGTCATCTGTTGAAGTTCCTGTAGGTGTAGTACCTGGATCCATCGTGATCCAATGATCATTGTCCACCAACACATCTTCCATCTTGATCTTCCACAGCTCAAAACTTTTCCCATTAAAATTCTTGATCTCCATTTCCGAACTACTCGTCATTTCTTTTCACGTGAAAAATCAATACCACAGATCTCCCACTATAACAACGCTTATCACAGTATCGAGCCAAACCCTTGACCACAAAGGCGTCCCCCCTGAAGCCTGCAAAGCTATGATACCAAATGTATATTTTTAACCTTGTACAATATTTTACTACAAACATATTTTCAATAAAAGAACATAAAAGATACAATGGAAAATACACACATTACACATAGATTTTTCCCTTGGAAACCCAAACTAGGAAAAACAACATATTCTATATTCATTCATAGTGATACAATGTTTACAATACAATATACATATAAGAGCCAGCGGCATCCAAAACCCTAACCCAATGACCTGGATTAGTAAAAAACCCTAATTCCTTAACTAGAAATAGAAAACCATCAACAAAAAAAATGTGCTGAAAAACCTCCCAACAATGGACACGAAAATTGAGGCGACATGAAAAACAAGGAAAAAATGTGACATGTTTCCCAGGGAAAAAAAAATTCCTGGGGGCACTGTCCCTGAACCCCCGTGCTAGCAGCCCCCCCTCAAACCCCCTTGCGCGACCAATGCAACGTAGCAGACACTAAGGTTAGTCATGGAAATAATATATCACATGCCCAACACAATCAGATCCTCAATAAATTGCAAGAAGAAAATACTTACAACTGTCGAGAATCAATGCTAAATGACAGTATCAATATGCTTAGAAACTCAAGATAAGAACATTTGCAGAAGCAAGCTATCCCAAAACTCTTCACAAAAAAATCCTGTGGAGAAAGTGAAACAAATAGAGAGCCAATTTGTACACAAGAGATTCCAATATTAAAGCATATAACGATAATGATAAGCCCATAAAAAAAATGAAATTGCTTTTATGCAACAAGGTAAGCAACAACATATAAATAGAGAGAAAAATGTGATCAAAATAAAAAAATGTTATCCCTTGAAAAATATAGCCATTAAGTAACTAAGCCTTAAGCACTAGATGGTTTCTTTCTATCACCATGATAAAATGATAGAGATACATGCTCCTGGAAATGTGAAAAAATATCTTCCACGCAGGTAGGTTAGTGACAAGTAAAAATTAGGAACAAGAGACAATATTTGCGAACATTATGAAAAAACTAAGAAACTAAACCCTATTGAAAAAAGACAAGACGCTAATGACAAGAATAAATCATTTTTTTCTTACCTATGATGAATTCTAGAAGAAACTTACACCAGATCTGAGAAAAGAGAGAAAAATCTGACGGAGGTAGAAAAACCAATGTTGGGGAATGTAGCTAGGAGAATCGATCGTATTCACAAGAGGTTCTTGTGTTTAATATTGTTGTATGTTTATTCATATGTCTCAATATTCTAACATGTATGTATTGGATCAAGGGTAGGTCCAAGAGAGCTCTGACTTATCCATAGGCTATATTTATCCACGACATAATTGGAGACTCCACTGGGGACATCATGTGCTTTATTCCTTTAATCTTAAGAAGTTTTCCCCTTAAAATAGGGCCACAGCCTTTAGATTGAATTCTATAACTTTTTGTACAAAATATGAAAGAAATAATTGTGTATCTGAATTCTTCTAAAACAAATTCCTATTTCAAAAAAGCAATCGTCCAAATTGGTGTCCGTAAAGTGAAATCATCATTGATTTAAAATATGTTATTTTGTAGATTTTATGTGATGAACACGTGAACTGTTTGGTTGGCATATTTTGATAGAGGACTCATATTGTCACCAAATCAACTCCATTAGATAGAAGATTTCTTGGGATTTGTTTTTCCATATTATATCATATGTTTTTGATAAATATAAAGTGCACTACAACCCCTGCAAAATTCCACTCCCAAACTCTTGATCTTTATTAGATCCATTTTCCAAGTTTTTTGGGTTTTTGATCCCATATAGGCATTGGAGTGTTCTTGGAGGAATCAATATAAATATCACACAAAATGTTTCGTGTTGTTTTTTGTTTTTTATCTTCATTATAATTTTCTTAGGATAGAGAAAAAATTTCATTTCAAAAAGAAAAAGAACAAAAACAAAAAACTTTGAAAGGGTGTGAGCTTTTGAGTGCTTCAAAAGATATTACATTGGTGTTTTGTGCTTAAGGATATTGATTATTTCTTTGGCTTTTATTTCATGTTTGTTGCATGTTTATGAGGTTATATTTTTCATTCTGAAATTGAAAAGGAAAAACTTTCCCCTCACTTAGTTAGAGTTCAATTAAAAGCGAAAATTACATATCTTTCACACATTTTTCTCTTCTTTTGATTTTGAAAGAGTCTAAAACACCATTGGAGTTTCATCCATTTCCTTGACTAAACAACAACCATTAAGAAAAATAATATGTAATCTAAAAATAATTAGACTCGTCTTCTTTTTGTCACACAACCATTAGATAGGATTTAGGGCCTTGGTGTAGGATTGGAGAGTTAATTCTCCAAGGCCACATAATGAAACCTAGCAGTCATTAAAGAGTGTGTAAATGCATTTTCACAACGAGTGTGTCTGGAGCTTCTTTTAACACATGACTAAAAAATGAGGTTACATTGGGGAAAGTAGGGTGATTACCTCTCTCTACTTGTTTTGGTGGTTGCGAGATTTCTTTGACTATTATCTATATGAGGGTTTTGTTAGTTCCCACAACTCCCTATGTGGAATCACTTTCAAAGCTTCAGGCTTAGTCACCCTTCCCTTGGTCTGTTCACATAGATCCTCTCTCGATATGAGCCACTTGATTACTGTTTGTGTTTCCAAGTGGTTTTGAGGTGTTGAGTGTTCCTCTCATTTTCTTTCATGAGTGTAAAGTGAATTTGAGGTTTGTTTTGGGGTGATTTAATTTCATCTTACTGAGTTCTAGTCTAGGTTTTCATTTTCCTACCTCCCCCTCTATGGTCGCGGTTTCCCCATTAACAACTCGCGATCGGATACAAATTAAAAAAATTTCATAATTTTCACAAGGCAATCGCTAGTTTTACATTGTGAACAAGTCACAAGGTCGCATGTTGTCATATAGATGACTCGTTACCTTCCTTGTACGGTGCATAAAAAAGGATTGTAGGGAGAAAAAAAAAACATTTCTCGTCAAATGTTTTCTAGGTTTTTTTCTGTGAAGCCTAGGGTCCCTATTATTTGGAAAGAGAACCTTTAGAACATAGTTTTTGAAGGAATTTCTTATTATTATTTGAATGGAATAAAATAGAAAACAAAGAGTTGCATTTTGAAACCATCCCTTTTGGAGCAATTTAGGACCTTTTCTTCGGAATTGCATTGGAGTGTTTCTTGTAAATTTTGGGGTTTGAAATTGTCCTTTGGAGTGATTGATAGTCCCATGTGGATTGAGTGATTTCTATCTTGTTTTCAATTGAAAAAACAAAGGTAAAGTTTTCATGCATAATGCTTTTGAGCATTGGCAACAAAGAGCATTTTTTTGTTTGTTTTTGAGATCTTGTTGAGATTTTGGTTTTGGGTTGTCTTGCATGGTTGCATGGTGATTGTGAGGTTTCATTGTGAAAATTTGAAAAGAGAAATATCTCTCTCCCTCCCATAGCTAGAATTCATTGAATTCAATGATTTGCATTGACATATTTTCATTTCTTTGGTTGGGTCAAGAATCACAACATCACTAAAGTTTCATTCATCTTCCCTTTGCTTGAAAAAAAAATAAGAAGAAAGGATTTCACCAATTAAAATCAACTAGACTCTTTTATTTGCTACCAAACCAACATTAGTTAGGCTTAGAGCCTTGGAATAAGATTAGAGAGTTAATTTTCCATGGCCACCAAATGAGACACAAAGTCATTAATGACTGTAAAATAATTTTTTACAACGAGTGTGTCAGGAGCCTCCTCTAACATAGGAGTTAAGAATGAGGTCCAATTGGTATTGCTTGCCTAATAGTTTTGGTGTGGAGTGCTAGTTTTGGTGATTACCCTTTCCTTCTAGTTTTGGTTTTTACGGTATCGCTTTGACTACTATGTATATGGGGGTTTCACTAGTGCTGACACCTCCTTGTGAGGTAGTTCTTTCGAATCTTCAGGAATAGTTACCTTTCCCTTAAATGTGATCGGAACTATGACTGTCTCCCTAGTCATTGATTATGAGGTGGTAGCCTTAGTGACCACTCATAGGTATCCTACAAAGGAGAATGTAGGTGGGACGTGCATGTAGTACCTAGGGAAAACATTAATTCATGGTATTAGTTCCCCCAAAGGGTGCATGCCTTAATAAATGGTACTTGCAATGGTTAGGGATGTTTCATGGAGATCATCATAATTTCTCTTCATACCTACGCTAGCCAATATTGTAGGGACTTCATCTCTCCCAGAGGGTTGTTTTTCGAAAGGTCCCCTGAGCTATCAGTTTTCTTTCTATTTCCTATATTGGTTAGGGGTGTGCTCTTTGGTTCTCAGTCTACATCAGAATTAGGTTGAAATGTGTTTTTATTTTCACATATTATATTCATCGAGTTTGAATCATCAGGTTGATCCCATCGACTATGAGGACTTGAGCCCATCATGGAGGTACAACCACCTATTAAGTGGTGTAAAGTAGGTGACCATGAATTCGAAGATTCTCATCTCTGGTTTGAGGAGTGTGGGCCTATTGAAGTGGACGTGGTTGATGAAATTCCTCCACCTAAATTTAACCCTCCTTTGACTGATTCTAATACTCCCATACTAGTCCAGGTTAGGGGGTTCTTTAGTGAACCTTTTTCTTTATTCAAAGATCCTCACATCATGTCGGGACTAAGTGTTTCGTCCAATGTGGATAATAGATAAACCCATGAGTGTGACTGGGAGCATCCCAATGATGTCCATATTATCATCCTTGAGTACCAATGAACCTACACCACCTTTTCCCATGTCATAATGTCCCTCCATTTGGGGGATACTAGTTGTTTCTTCCTTTCCTTCCATGAGTATACCTAGCATTCCAATGGCCATCCTACCATTTATGATTTGCACACCTAGATCTTATTCTAGTGGGGTGCCAAGCCTTGGTTTCAACATCGGGAGTGGAATTCCTTCCACCGGTACCATTCCTATGAGCGTCTCGACAATGTCGAGTGCTATTTTTCCATTTGGGTGGAACATACCTAGTGGTTTTGGGACTTTCCATAGTCATATTGGGCACAATAATGTGCTCGGAGAATTTAATTTTCCATGTTTTAACACACCTTTCTCTGGGGGGAGCTTTAGACAATTTGGTGGCTATCCATTCACACATACATATGGTCCGAGGGGGTTCTTCCCCAAGGCTATTTTTGGGAATGATTTTCGTTTAGGGTCTATTTCTACCCTCGAGGACATTCCCCTTGGGGACATGTCTAGTCCCAAGAGCATTCATGCTCTTGGGAGTGCTTCCATTCCTGGAATTAATTACCCTTCTAGAACCCTAGATACTTCTAGAATGAAAAACATGGGGGGACCACAAAGTTCATCTAGGTCTCAAGGAACTTCATCCTCGTCTCAATATTCATTTTCTCATAAATCGTTTCCTTTCTTGAAGACGTTATACTTTCTCAATCTATCACGTTTGAAAAACAACCCCATTGCCCATGACCCTTCATGGTCGATTATACCTGCTAAGATCCCATTGGACATGCCGAAATTTGAAGGAAAGTCAGGAGAAAACCCATCCACACAAATAATGACATATCATTTATGGTGTTCATCCAACTCCTTGATGGATGACAGTATAAGATCACGTCTTTTCCAAATATCCCTGACCTGAAGTTTTGCCAAATGGTATATTGAGTTGAAGGGAATTTCGTTCAATAGTTTTAATGACTTTTCGGTGGCATTTTTAACACATTATCAATTTCGCATCTGGTATGAGATATTAACATATATCTTTACATCATTACATGAATATATTTCCACTCACATTTCCAATCATATACATGAGTGGAGACGAAGATGAAGGATGATCAAGAACTAGATTCTAGACCAACTCTTGATGGAGTGGTTCACAAAGTCTCTTCTACCACTCATTTCCAAGGATGTTTCTATAAAAAGGGTGGCTATTGAGGATCAAGCCATATTGTGTTCCCAACACTTAGATTTTATTTATTCTCAGTCGAGAAATATTTATGATATCATTTTGTACGCTCCTCGAATACTTACAGATCTTAGAAAATTGAACCCAGGAACCCATGCCAATGGTGTGATTGGTTTTGTATCCCATGCCTCTATGAGCCAACTCACAGATCAAATGATTCATATGAAAATTTCATCAAACTCGTCAGTTATTGCACCTATTTCTCAAACTTCCCTAGTCCCCACTCAGACGTCTAAGGTGAATTTAGTGCAATCCATGCAACCAAAGAATCCTTAGCAACCTAGAGGAAATAAGAGGAACAAAAAGAAAAACTTCATCACCAAGTGAGGGACTTCTTCAACCCAAAAAAATCAAGTGGGGGAACAAAAGAGAAGAAGAAGAGTCACTTTCCCTGCACAATTTGTGGGGAGGACCATCCTACTCATTAGTCTCCTCAGAAGGATGAGGTCCACAATTTCTTGGCATAGCAAAATCCTCCCTAGCAGCCTATTGCATCAACTCATCCTTTCACTCCTCAACCTCAGCAAATGGTTACAAAAAATACTACCTCTCCGCAAGGGGTCATGACAGGTACCCCTCAGTATGAGGGGTTGTCCTCAAATGCTACAATTTTCATGAGTGACTCAACGATCTCCCTTCAAACTTGAGTATGAAACTATGACAATCTCGAGACTACTCCTTCCACACAAGAGTATTATTCTTATTCCTAGTTGGATGGCCCTATTTTGATTGACAAGACATTGCTTGACACATTTATTCCCCCCCTGAATGATGTTCCTTGATGTATGACACATAATCCAAATGCATAGGCCACCCAAAACTATAGTATTGTGGAAGACTTGGCCCAAGCACCATGTGCCATGTTTTCCCTCAAAGTTCTCCAAAGCCTCCCTGTGCAACAAAAATATTTGTTGTGTTCTATAGGTAGGTTTGATCCCTCAGAGTTGAGTTTGATTACCTTCAGTTCTAATCAATTAAATCATAAGATTTCCTACCAAAACAATTTTCAAATCAAAGTGAGAGTATTGGGGAAGAACATCCTTCTCATTGTGGTTGATAAAGGATCCTCGACTTGTATCATGTCCATGTCATGTTGGGAGGCCATTGGAAGGAAATTGGCTCTTGATTAGTGATATTGAGGAAAAACTCATAATTGAAAAGAAATTTTATAATGAGTTGGAAAATTCTCATAATTGAGCATGGAACTTGAGGAAAAAGAATCATAATATAAAAATAGTTTATAACAGGTTGGAAAAAGCTCATAATTAAGCATGAAACTTGTGCATGACTTGTAATTACTTAGTTCACATGACATCAAGCCTATCTGTGACTTGTAATTGCTTAGTTCACATTCCATGAAGCCTATCCATGACTTGTAACCACTTAATTCACATGTCATGAAGCCTATCTCCAATCTCTTCTAAATTCCTATAAGAAGAGGCCAAATCAAGGAGATGGGGGAGTGAGAGTTTGAGATTGGTTACATTGGAAAAATAGAGAGAGAAGATCAAGTGGCTCAGGGGGAACATTGGGAACCTGGAACTAGGAGGAATGCAACTTTCATATTATGGAATTTAACCCTCCTTTTACTAGTTGTGATACCCCTATAGTATTCTAGGTTATGGATTTATTTAGTGAACCTTTTTCTTTGTTTAGTAACCCTCACATCATTTCGGGCTCAAGTGTTTTGTCCAATTTGGTCGAGAAATCAATCCCATCCATGAGTTTGACTGTGGGCATCCCAATGATGTTCACCTTTCCATTCTTGAGTACCGTTGGACCTATACCATCTCTACCCATGTCATCATGTGTCTCTATTTAGGGTATACTAACAATGTCTTCCTTTCCTTCCATGAGTTTACCTACCATTCCTACCCGTATCTCGTCAATGTCGATGCCCACATATGGATCCACTTCTATTGGGGATCCAAACTTGGGTTTCATCATGGGAGGTGGAATTCCCTCTACCTCTACCATTCCTACATGTAGCCCGGTAATTTTGAGTGTTGGTTTTCCTTTTGTTTGGAATATACTAAACGAGTCTAGGGTTGTTCCTAGTTACTATGGGGGAAACAATGTTTCTAGGGGATTCAGTTAAATTTTTATATACATACTTTTTAGGTCATTCTTGTTGTGCTATGTTGGTTTCTTTTCTTATACTTCCTATTATTTCTTATGAACCGAAAATAATAATTTTATATGACATTGAAATTAGACACACATCATAGAAATATCAACATACATATTTAGTTTCCAAATGTAATAGAAAGAAAATTTATTTGTATTTACTAGTGTATTTGTTTTTCTTGTGTTGTTTGTGATCCTTGGCTACTGATACTTGCTTCACTTGTCCAACTTTTCCTAATTTAAACATTTAAACATTTGTTATGTAAAATTTAAGTATAGATGATATATTTTATATTTATTTGATATCAATATTCACCCTTCATATTTCCATTCTTTTTTTTTATATGGAAATATGTACATAAACTATGCAATTTCTATGAGCATACAATATATTATATAGTGTAGAAATGCTCCTTACATGTGCATGATGGAATTTTTCCTTCAATTGTCTAACTTTTTCTGATTTAATCATTTGACAATTTACTATGTAAAAATAAAGTATAGATGAAATATTTTATATTTCTTTCCTATCAATATACACCCTTCATCTTTTCATTTTTTTAAATTTTTTATATAGATATATGTACATAAACTATGCAATTGCTATGAGCATATAGTATATTATATAGTGAAAAAATGCTCATTACAGGTGCATAATGGAATTGCTTGGTGCTATGCCACGCAAGCCTATAAATGAAGAATAATGATGCATTGTAAAAGATTGTGACATCAACAAATGTTTGTTGAAAATCCTTCTATAATTGATATTTTAAAAACATCAAACAAATAATTATGATGGTTGGATATGGGATATCCCAAGGATATAAAAGGAATTAAAGACTTATTAGGAAAAGAAAGAAAAAATTGTATTCTTCACCATAAGACCATAGTTTGAACATCACATACAATATTAGACACCATAGTTTCAACATCACATAAGATATTAGATATATACATAGTGTGAGGTTATCATGGAAAAATAACAAATACTAAAAATAGAAACATATAACTTGTAGGTAGGTGATAAACAAGAAGTTTAGATTGACAATTACTAATTGAATAGTATAAAATTTAACCAAAGCTATTGTATTAGAAATTTAATCAACATATATGTACATTTTTGTCTCTAATACCATTATATATAATACTTGTGGTGGTTATTAATTCTAATTGAAAAGGAAATGCTACCCAACCCCTCATTGCAGAGGAATGAACAATATTTTGCAAGATAAAAAAATATGCACTTTACAATGAGGGGAGATATGTTGCATAAAAATAAAAATAATGGAAGTTTATAATGAGAATTGAGAAACATATGATGCATTTTCTTATTAAAATGAAAAAAATGGAATTTCATAATAAATTATTATGATAAAAATACCAAAGCAAAGGAAGACTAGAGGAGATTTTATTAATACAAAAGTTATTCAAATGGTAAAATAATTTTCACTCTTTTGATATTGTTGGATTAATGAGAGGGGGGGTGAAAAAAAGAAGGCCAAAATGCAAGGAAGGATAAATTCTTTTGATGGTGCTTTCTAAGGTATGTTATTTACAGGTCATCTCACCATTTTTGCTATAACTTTTTTTCTATAATGATTCAGACCATGCAATTGCTATGCCATTGAGAAAACATACCCAAGCATATGTGGTAAATAAATCATCTTGTGAATCATTGTATTTTGGGAGTTACACTCCGTGCAAAATAGGGTTTGTGGCTAGTCTTGAAACTAGTAAAAAACAAGTGTTTCAGGTAAAAACATCATAACTTCTTCATAACATATCCAAATTCAGTGAGACCAAATGTGTTGGTTAGGGTACAGTCTTTAGTATTCTTTGTAATATTTTTAGATCAATTCAACGAATATTTCATGAAGGACACTCTCTACAAGGTCACTCTCTAGAATAAACTAAAATTCAGCAAGGTATGTCATTTTTGCTATAAATCCTTTTTTGAGAGGTTCCAAGTAGTGAAACCTGGAGGAATTGCACAAACATAATGAATATTATTGTGTATTAGTTTCAGATCTTTATACATTACAGGTTCAAATTTATGATTACTTCAATTTAGGGTTGTTGACTAATCCAAAGCTAGGCATGTGAGACTAAAAAAAAGTTTGATGAAAATGCTAGTCTCTTGTTGTTAAAGTTAAGGAAGGTTTGTAGGAATGTGATTATATACACCAAGTCTATTATAGAGCTACAAATCAGATTTGGATGATGAAATTGATGAGGGCTTTTGGTTGAGGTACATGTTGAGTACATGGTTGAGACAAATAGTTGATGAGTTGGCACATACATGAGGTGTATAGTTGATGATGTTGGTACATATTGATGAGTCATATTTGATGAGTAGTTGACACATGATTGGTACATACTTGGTACATGGTTGGATGCACTTTTTTATGGTACAGGTTGATTACAGGTTGGTGCATGGTTGATGCACATATTTATGGTACAGGGTGATTACAGGTTGAGGTATAGGTTGATGCATGGTTAAGATTTATTGGTACAGGTTTACAATGGTATATCTCACAGTGATAGTGTGACAGTGGTTCCATCATTCTATTTCTACTTCAGGGTGGCAGGACGGGGCAAGGAAAGGTGGTTGTAGCTGGAGAACATAGAGGGTTGTAGCCTCCTTCTAGTTGAAGCTAGAGAATTGGGGAGTTGGAGCTTCCCTCAGGTTGTAGCTTGAGAAACTAGGGGGTTGGAGCCTCCTTCTAGTTGCAGCTAGAAAACAAAGGAAGTTGGTGCTTCCAATGAATGCAATTTTTCAATCCATATAAGAAAAATCATTTCGTGGTTTTTTTACGATTTGAGTTTCCACGTAAAACATTGGTGTATTTTGTATGTGTGTGATTGTTTATTTCTTATTGCTCATTATTGGATAATAATTCTACATTGATATAACATTTGAATAAAAAGGATTATAATTACGCTACTACTGATTCACCCCCCCTCTCAGTAATCCAACATGTGGTATCAGAGAAGGTTCCTTTAGAATTCAGTTTAACCACTAAAAGGTAGATCATGGAGAGTACCAACTCATATAAAAATGGAATACCATAGTTTGATGGACAAAAGTATTCTTTTTGGAGCATAAGGATGAAGACATATATACAGGCACATGGATTTCAAGTTTGACAATCAATTGTAGATGGATACACAGCACCAACAGTTCCACCAACAAATGGCAAAGTAGTGAAACTCGCTGAGAATAATTCCAAAGCCAAAAATGAACTTTTGAATGGTCTTAGTGATATGGTATTCACCAAAGTTGCACATTGTAAATCTGCTAAAGAGATTTGGGACAAGCTTCGAAATATTTATGAAGGAGATTCAAAAGTCAAAGCATCAAAGCTTCAAACTTACAGAGGTTAGTTCGAACAAGTAAAAATGAAAGAAGATAAAGATATCACAACCTACTTCTTATGAGTCGATGAAACAGTGACTACAGTCATAGGATTGGGAGAAGAAATCGAAGAATCTGTAATTGTTCAAAAGGTACTAAGATCTCTTCGTATGAGATTCAACGCTAAGATATATGCACTAGAAGAAAGATCGGATCTAAAATCAATAAGCATGGACGAACTATATGGAATCTTCACAGCATATGAGATGAGATCTAAACAGAAAAATCTAGATGTAAAAGAAGCAGCCTTCAAAGCATCCAAAATATCAAAGAAAAAGAAAAAGGAATAAGAAGAATATAGCAGCAACA